>JAJMIF010000122.1:0-37275 GCA_030583505.1 Sugiyamaella castrensis
TCTCTCTCTCCTCTCTCTCTCCTCTCTCTCTCCTCTCTCTCTCCTCTCTCTCTCCTCTCTCTCTCCTCTCTCTCTCCTCTCTCTCTCCTCTCTCTCTCCTCTCTCTCTCCTCTCTCTCTCTCCTCTCTCTCTCTCTCCCACGTCCCTTCCTTCACACAACAACATTATGCTAACTTATGACAGAAACTTTGGACAGATGAGCTCAATAGAATGTTTGACTGGCCCCCCGCTAAGATTATATCAGATCAACTCCTCGGGAATCCTATTTCGATATTTCTATTTCTAAGTTTTAGTGGTTATTGGGATGGTACGGATGTTAGTAGTTATTTGGATAGGGTAGGTGTTCTCTCTATAACCAGAGAATTTACATATTCATTCCTGTGTAATATCTAACTTACGATAGACATTCATTAGCACTTTCAAAATGAGTCTTCTGGTATGGCCAGCTGCATCTACTGCCATATTCTATCTGGTGCCAGTTGAGTTCATTGTTCCATTCAATACATTAGTTAACTTGGCTTGGACTGTTATACTAGGACTAATAGCTTAAAAGGAAATGCCAAATTTCATGTTTCATATTATTCTCATTATTAATATCATTATTATTATAACTATTATTACATTCACATTAAATAAATAGTAGCAGCTTACCGTACAAGAATTAGTCTTGTAGTATTATCTCGTTCTTGGACCAAACATATACTCACAAGTCATTTCCTTGAAACCCATTGACCGAAGCATACAATGAGTTAACATTCGTCTACCCTCGGCAACTACCTCCCACTCCATATTTTCAAGCGATTTCCTCACTAGTCTTAATAGTCCTACAGTATGATTTTTTCCTACAACATCATCCAATTCTGAGCTTCTATAGCACGACATTCTGTATAGAAAATCATAACCGTCTTCCTTTGACGGAATGTTAGCAGTTTCCCTTTCAATCATATCAACTACCGCTTCAGGATTATCTGCTTTACGATTGATTGTTTTGAGCTCAGGAAATTCATCCTCATTCTGTAGAATGTTCGTTTCAGTTCCTTCACTACAGAATCCATACACCCAAACCAACATAGTACAAATGTATACCATATGAGGACGTTTACTAATTGGGTCAACAGAACCATTATAATCCATTCTGATAATATCTCTAATAGAATTAATAGCAGAAGAGTCACCACCCGAAGGTTCACTGGGAGTAGCTGCCCCACTAGCAACAAGACTTCTAGAAACTAAATGAGAACATGAGCACTTCAAATAACTGTAAGAAGTCGACTTTGTTACTGAAGAACTGTTGTTAGCTTCCGACGGAGTCGACAAATACATTTCCTTAAGAAACTGGATTGCATGCCATAATGCTTGTTGACCACAGACATTACGAATTAATTCCTTAATCTTACGAACACAATTGTCATGATCGGCTTTTCTAACCCTATGATTGAAAGTTGTAGGGCAACCCGCAAATGTTTGAAAATCCAAAGGAGAGCATAACATTACGATGTGTGCTAGATGATAAAATGGCCAGGTACAACCCGGAATATGTAGAGGAGAAGAAGAGGTTATTATTGGTTGATGGTGCATTAGTTCTAAACCACTATTAGAAGTACTAATATTAGTAGTACCAGCACTTGCAGTAGTACTAGAATTACTAGTAGCAGTGTTAGATATCGCTCCTGATGGTGATAAAGATTTCATATCTGATGATGGAGAGGAGGAAGAACCAACCTCATCCTTTTCTTCACAACAATCTACTTCCTTAGCCCAACTTTCATCAAGATCTCGCTTCCAAAAGTCAAAAGCAGGGGTCAGTATATCTCTCCAAGTATTTCGAAAAGCGCCCCAACCAACACTTGAAGCCTGTAAATCTCGCTGCTGCATTTGAAGTGTAATACATAATAAGCCACTTAGAAGAACTCTTCTTCCAAATGGGCCAGTATCAACATGGGTCTTGTTAAGCATTTTTTTAATTTCTACCAAAAATGGCTGCGCAGATGTCCTAGGAATACACTTTTCACTAGGGTATTTATCCCACAATTCTTCCGAGCACGGTAAAGATAATCGAATCTCATGTACTGACATAACTAAAGAATGACCAAATAAGGCCGCATCAAAAACATCAAGACAAAACGCCATAAGTGCAGCCCGCTTGGTGGCTTCTGTTTCAATCCATCGTTGCCAAGGATCAAGTTCCCGCGGGGTATCATCTCCAGTTAATGCTGATCCTCTACGAATTAATTGAAGAAGTGTTCCATGATGAATATGAGAGCGTTCATGAAATTTTCTAGTAGTCAAAGACTTTTCAAAGATTTCAAGCAACAATAAAGATTGAATTACCCATAATTTAGCAGGGGGTCTTAAATCAGGCGATCCAAAAATAATCCACCTGAGTGGTTCAGCAATTTTAGTAGCAAAATCTCGAGCCCTATCAAAATGGGCACCAATCATAATCATTGCCCAAAGTAATCCTGTAGGACAGTCATCTGCTTGGAAGCTGGGTTTATGAAGAAGTGGATACTGAGGATGGAAGTATAGCCAATACTTAGCAATAAAAGTTTGCAAAAAAGGAAGGCTTGAATCTTCATGTGCTTCCAGTGAAGGAATAAGAGCAAGGAGTTCTAATCGTTTTGCTTCACTAATTACAACCTCATCTTGGGTAACTGGAGGAGACAAAAGACTATGTAATGATAATGGAGAATCAAATGAATAAAAAGAAGGTGAGAATAATGGTTCTTTAGTATTTGATAGCATAGCATCGGAGAATAGCCAAGAGATAAGATCGGGTGTAGTATTAGTAGTATCATCCTTAACCGCTGTAGAAGCTGCAGTTGTCGCTACTTCTTCTTCAACTACTGTGGTCGTTGATGCTACCAAAGCTGTAGCAGTCCCATTATGTAAAACTTTCCCAACTAATGATGCAGATGTGGAACCTGCAGTAGTAGCGGTAGTGGCAGCGCTGCTATTTATAATAGAATTTACAGATGTTGTAACTTGTGTGGGCTGTTCTCGCTTACCTATTAATATTGTCTCATCAGCAATTACATCATTTTGATCCCTAGTGAATTCAGGATCAAGAACTGTCGAGGATGTAGAAGGAGGGCTAGTGGATGAAGATAATAAAACTGTCGTTCGAAGATCTGATATTCGACGATCAATATAGGTACTTCCTGGGGATGTGGCAGTATCGAGAATAGGACCGTTAAGTCCAATTAAAGGAGATAACGAGGGCCCATAAAACGACGTCGGAGCAGCTGTTGCAGTATGTGGTCTTTGATTCTGTTGGTGGTTGATATTATTATGATTAACATTATGATTATTGTTATTGTTATTGTTATTATTATTATGAGATAATCGATATTGATACAAAGGACCCATGTGAATTGGTGATTGTCCTGATCCTACACCATCGCTTTGTTCTTCGAAATATAGCCCATTATTACTAGGTTGGAGACCAAATATAGATGACAATTTCCCTGAAGAACCAAGAGGCATACCAATTATGCCTGGGGAAAATGCGTTGTTACTGATATTATGATTGTTATTGTTATTGGAGCCACCTGTAGTAGCAGATGGTGATATACCAGTATTACCATTTTGATTTGCTAACCATGACATGGCATTAGAATTAGTAGAAGTGGTAGTAGTGCCAACATTAGCACGCGCCGGAGGCTGATAAGAACCTTTGGCAGATAAACTATCATCACTTCTGGTAGATGTTCGTCGAGAAGATTTCAAGGGTCCTTTTTTCTCCAGCAATCTTCGACGATGTCGTTCCAAATGTCTTTCTCGAAGATCTTCTCTGACAAAAGTTTTTGTACAACCATCCCATGTGCAATGAAATATTTCTTTTGGTTTATCTGTGAATTGTTAGTAAGAAAAAAGAAGTTTCTGCTACTATATAATACGTGAAATCAGACCTATGCTGCTATCTCCGGCAGCTACGACAAAGCCCTAGATATCCAGATACCCCCACGAAAACACTTACGATTTAACTGATGTCGACTTAAATGTTCCAGCCGAGTGAATTTCTTTCCACACTCAGGCTCTTCACAAAAATATTGTTTCTGAAGACCTTTACGAGACTTCCGACGTTTCATGTCTCCTCCACTAGCATCATCTTCTGGAGGTGAATCCAATTCGGCTTGACGCTTTAATGAATCGTCTATGGCCATCATTATGTCCAACATATGTCGTTGGAAGTAGGAAGGAAGTACTACTCCTGCTCAGTGTATGCTGCAATATGCTAGCTTATATATGTAATTACACCAATTGTGGAGTTGGGAGCTGATCGTTAGTGCGGAGTTAAGGGTTTGAACAATTTGAGAGTACTAATTTTCCTAACAAACAGTGGGCAAGGTGAGCTACACAGAAAAGTACAAGAAATGTAAGCGGAGCTGCCAACCGTCAACTATTAACTTACATATCAAATTCCGCGCAGAAAATTTAAGCAGCAGGAAGCGGCTAGAGTTGACTTGGGGTAACAAAAAGTGCGAAAGACAAACGATTATCCTTCTCTCCTATATCCTGTGGTGGTGGGCCTTAATTATTACTTGAAGGTTATTGTGAATATTGTATTGTGATGAGGTCGAAATTTGGGAATAGTAACCAGATGAGATTGAATCCACCCGGGTTTAGTAATTGACTAAATTTTGATTGATAATAACCCACAAGTTAAGATGTTAGTAGTATTATGGTAATTATACTGTTGTTGTCTTTGATATACGCTTAAAATATATTATTCCGGATTAATTTCTAAATATATACAGATATGTCTCTCTATCATGAGTCCCCTACTGCAATAAATCAAACGAAACAGAAACAAATAATACAGATTCATGTAAATATATTTAAATAACATTTCATATACATTTCATATACATTTCATATCCGAGATATCTAATGAGAATCAAAGGTCATGGTGCTGGAATATATACCAAGTGACCCCGCTTTCCACGACTGTGGAAATTACCCCACTTTATCCTAACCCTTATCTGAGGGCAGGGGGGGAGGGGGGATTAACTTTTATTTGGGGGCCAGAGTTGGGCTACCACCGAAAAAAAAAATTGTATCTCGAACATCCTTTTTGTACCAACAGTGGCTGGGGGTTCAGGCCCAGAGTTTTCTCTGGCTACGTTCGGTCTGCCATACAACTAAGGACAAGTGAGCGTTGTGAAAGAACGGAATTTGGTCCGTACATGTTCGGTTGATATTGAACCAATCAGGAACTTACTGGTTACTATTACGAGGGCCATAGAGACATGCAAAAGTCGAGTCTGTTGACAAATTAATACTGGATTGATAAGCTAAACGATGATAAGCTAGTAACAAGCCTGGATAGAAAGGAAGCAAAATCATTTTAGAAAAAATTAAAAAATAAGGTTTCAATTATAACACCCCTGGATATGTGGAGTTTTTCCGGTCCTGGTTTATCCTGGTTTATCTATGCAATTATGAGCAATTGTTGATGCTTTAGAGATATTCCTCTCTATTTCACCCGAGTTAATTTTGGACATGTGAAAAACATAATAAAATATGTTATGAGGACTGTGGGAGAGGAGAGGTAGGAGATGAGAGAGTGGGCATTCATTCTTTTTTTCCCGTTATTTAATTGTTAGTTTGTCAATTTCCAACTGCCCCTGTCATTGTCAACCGGATTCATAACTATTCTTGTACTCATGCTTGAAGACGAACCGGTTAAAATACGGATTATTAGTGAACTAGCAGATCGACATTTAACTACATCTTTTTAACCGCTTCAGTGTTATATGTGTGTACCGTTAAAGTTTCTTAATTAAGCTTAACTGTTAACTGTTAATGTTGTTAAAGTTAACATGCTACGTTGCACTATGCAAGCAATAATGCCGAGGCCAACTGTTAGTTATCGGGTAAGTTACAGGTGTGATTCTTTTATATCGGGCCAGAGTTTTCAGGCGAATTATTTATAAATCTAGAAATTCGTTGTCCAACTTCGAATCCTACCTTTTGAGGTTATGCTCAGTCCTGCGAGGCAGACAATGGTAGCAGCCATCGGGGGCCATGCCCCTAGTCGTCGACCAGTTGCCCCTAATATTTTTCTTACATTTACGGTAACATTTGTGGATGAGTCACTTCGAGCCTCACACAGAAAATGTACATGTACTTTAAATAAATTGCACGTTCTAACTCAACATTAGTACAGGATGCCGCTCCCTTTCTCATGTTATACATTAACTTGCCTATCTTAATCTTTGTTTTTATCCGGTACATCCTATTTGGGAATTCAACGTTAACCTGATTTGTATCTAGAAGGGCAAGGTAATTTCCCAAAAAGCCAATGATACCGCAGGGTTTTGTCGACTTAACTTAACGTTGTCGAATAAATCGATGCCGAGACGTTACCTTGAATTCGCTTCTCTTCATCCGTATTCGTTCTGCTTTCCGGACTTAGATCTTGTTAGGGAATTGAGTCGTTAGATATTTATTGCGATCGGATCTAGCCTAGACATAGTGCAGGTAGAGGATGTGTTAAGTTGTGATTTAACTTATAGTTCTCTTCACTCTGTGATATTGAAGGCAAATGGTGGTTACCTTTATCTTATAAATATAATACGGATGACGATGAGGTCAAGAATATCCATTATATGATAAGTCAATAATTTATTTGACTCCATGTCAAATTATGCATGTAGGGACCATTCTGTATTGCTGCTTCAAAACTAGTCAATGTACCCAATTATTCAAAAGATTATTCAATAACAGTTATTATTCTATGATTGGTCACAACTTTGCATGAATGCCCGTAAATCCTTGATGAATTAGACTACTCATAGCTTATCTTGCGTTAATGTCACTCGATCGTAGTTGTTAGTTGGACTCAATATCTATATGTTAGTGGAACATTGTTCAAGAAGTTTAAATATATCGGATTGCAATGTAACGTTAGTAACTGTTAACTATGCTATGCTATATATGCCACACATAATGTAAATCTCGAAGTCGATGGGAAAATAAGAGGATGGAATAAAAGTAGAGAATAAGATGCTCCTGTCTGGAGGGGAAAAATATTTCTCAATAGGTCACATCCAAAGGAGGTATAGTGTGGGTTTGACAGTTTCTGCGCCCACGCAAACTGTGGGGTTGCCAAGAACTCTTATCTTGCATGAGGTGTAAACATGTTTCATTAGCGTTACAACCTAACGTTCAACTTCAACGTCTCTCGAAAATGCACTGTGCAACGCCTGTTAGATTTAGATATCCTAAGACATGTATATAGTTTTATTACTGAGACCTACAACTTTTTTTTTGTACGTAGACACGGTTTAGCTGTTTTCTAGGAATCAATGACGGACACGCTTTAGTTGATCTCTTGAAAATATATATACAAATCCCTACGGCATAGATCAAGGTTTAATCGATCGATCAGGAACTCATTCGAATTCATATACTAAACGACCTGGAGCTATGATCTTATTTGGATTTAACGGCACTCCGAAATGGACGGCTAACAAGATGTCTGGTGGAGACTGCTATCCAGGTTTAAGAACTCAGATATAACGTTAACAGTTAATTAAAATCTCAGTAGTGTTAAATAAAGGTAGATAAAAGGGAGCGTGCAAATTATGTAGGGTTAAAATGAAAATCATCCAATCCAACTTTTTCTGTTGCCTGTCTTGGCTATCCTAAACAAAAATTGATGTAGATAGGTAGATTTGTTGTTCAGAATAAACTAACTTACGTACTCACAAAACTGAAAAATAAAAATATGACGTCACGGACAGGACTCGAACCTGCGCGGGCAGAACCCATTTCCTTAGCAGGGAAACGCCTTAACCACTCGGCCACCGTAACATATTATTAGTTCAGTTGAAATACTTATTATATAAAGTGTGGAAAGCGGCTCAAAAACTCGTGCGGCGGGTGCGGCTCAAGCCCAATATTTTCGAAAATGTCCATTTTCCCCCTCTTTTTTTCTTCCTGGGTTTTTTTTATTTCGATGTGACGGTCTTCTTAAGTAGAATAGTCCGTAAGAATAGACAAAAAATAAAATTACATGCGTCCCGGGTTCATAGATTACATAGACAATAATTGAACGGAAAAATGACCACGAATTAAATGAAACTTTTGCTTTTATTCAGTCCTGATTGCATTGTTGAGCTTAAGAAGATGGGTCGAAAAGCCCTCTGCCTTAAATCTGCTTGTGTTAATACCAGCAATAAGAATTTATCATAAAATGGTCGAAAGCAGTACTCATAAAGGTAAAATGTATCTATGCCCCGTGCTGGATCCGGAGGGTCCAATTACAAATTACCGAGACTCTGCTTGAAATCAAATAAAAACGTTAATTACTAATAATAATAACAAACAAAATAAAATAAAATATAAATAATAATTCAAAGATGCAATAGAAATAAAAAAACCAATACTGTATCACATAAGATGCATATTCTGAAACCCATCGGATGTATCATAAACTTGCTTAATACTTGATCGTCTAGCAATATGGGAAGATGTTGGACTTCCAACAATAGGAGAGGATACACCTGGAGAGACAGCTCTCCGCTTTAGACTGAAGTTACCCACTGGCGAGTCATCCAAAAATGCTACTTTGCGCTTAACTGATGGGGTTGTCGTTGTTACGGGTGAGAAATCAGAATCATCGGTATCACTTATTGCACTACCAGTATCTTTACTACTCCGATGAAGACGGGCTAAAAGTTCTTGATGTTGTGAATAATGACGACTATGACTATGTTGATAATTAGAACTTGAATCAAATGTATTCGTTACACCCAGCTGACTGCTATTGTCGTGGTCATTTACTGACTCAATACTTTTGGAATATTCATGAGAGTGAAAAATAGCAGCCGAAGAAGAAGAATAATCTTTTGATGATAACTTTGAAGAAGAAGAATCTTGAATCTCGGTTGCAATCTTTTTTCGATTATTGAACCTGTCCAAACTCTCTTCTTCGCGTAGATTCAAAGTAATCTCAGCTTCGCGACGAATTTCATAATCCAATGGTGACATTTCTTCTTGAAGATCTTTTGAAATTCTTAAGAAACTCTTCATTTTGGGTTTTAATGAATGACCATTTGAAAATATTTGTCTTATAGCAGCACTGGCGCTCAATGAAGACGAACTAGTAACCTGATCTTTGAGGGAAGACAAACTTGGCCTTCTACTACTGAGACTCATTCGATCATCAGAATCGTATCCGAGAGCAATATAATCTTCATCATCAGAAGAAGAAGATGAAGAAATATCATCACCATCTCGATGATATCCCGCGCCATTTTTGTTATGTTTACTAGAAGAAGATCCATAGAGCAGTCCACTTTCAAGCCCTAAAGATGAGACGCTTGAAGATGGACCATAATAAAGAGTAGGAGACCCAGAACCAGCAGCTGTTCCACTAACAATATTACTGGCGCTACCCATTAAACCACCAGATGCGAATACAGAACTAGACGTTCGAGAGTTTCGCCGTGACGAGCCAGACATCATTCGATTACCCCCAATCAAGCCTGAACCACTAGCCAAAGAAGAGAATATAGATCCAGAACCTGCCGATACCGGAGTTCCTTGCCCTTGCACGTAACTAGGGGAGTTCGCTGAAGGTACAGTGACACATGGGCTCATTGGAGATGACTCTGGAGTTTGCAAAGTTGTTACGTGGTGTAATGATGAGATTCTGTGGGGTTTGAAATCTTGAATTCCTTTAGTCGTGTCCACCGATGTCCTAGCTCTGTGAGACCCAGGTGTAGAGGGTATTTGTTGGGCAGACATAAGATATACGAAGACACCAAATAATAAGTAGTTAATAGTGTAATAGAATCAAAGTAAAGTTTCTCCTGGAGGTCTTGGACATGGGGTTAAACAGATAATAGATATGCTATATGTCTAATACCTTCACTAATCAAAATCAAATACTTCCGGCACCAGATTGCGAGGTTGTCTACTGGACTTCGTGGAGGTGGTATGTGGTTACCAATAAACGTCTGTAATGTCTTCGCCGAACTCAACACTGGTTTCCATCAACAAATATTTAGATTCTTAATAACCTAGTCGAAATCAAATTCTTCTATCGATCCAGTGATAGTATGATATGGCCATAGATCCCAGTCCGAATGGCTTGAACAATCTCTCAAACTTGATCTCCTCCTTTATACACCTGTTCCCCCACTTCTTTTCACTCTAGAAATATTTCCCGTATATATAAATCTGTTGCATAAATCTATCTCCGCCCTATCGTCAATATCTTTTGTATACACTTGTAGAACAGATTCCGTTTTCTATCTGATGATGATTTATAACATTTAACCTACCTAACGCCAAATGAAAATGTTAAAACTAACGTTTCGTCCGATTTAACTTAGACAGGTTAAACTCTCTACTGTCACTCATTGCATTTTTGAGGTAACACGCACATGGGGGTAAGGGTTATCCCTTGCTTTACTTAGATCGGCCTGATCTAGATCTGATAGCGTCTGCACGACGACGATCGTTCCCTGGTTTGTTATTTATTATGTTTGGGAACCGTAAGATCTGCCGCCGATAACGTCCTGATCTATCTTTTCATCGGAGCGACGACAGATGATAACTAAAGGTAAAGGCGCAAACCAGGACCGTGGGATCATGGCTCGCTTGGAACCATCTTTCGAATTGGCACCCTTAGCCGCGTCTAAAACTCCGGAAACTGGAGGCCCCATTCACATTCTCTCAGGTAGATTTACTATGGGATAAATTTGTTACTTCGATATCTTCAAAAGTTTAAAAATAAACTGTAATTTATTTAGTTTAAATTAGTTAATATAAGTTATTCAATGTCAGTCATGTTTCACAGAAAGAAGAATATATCTTATTATTTCCCTTATTCGTCTCTAGTCTCCTCCTTTTACAGACCCGTCGCAATATAACAGAACCATTGTGTGTTTTCATCAATAACTAACGAAAATTAAAGATTTGGATGCACAACTACACTGAACGCACTCTATGTCGAATTCCTGAATCCATTTCGATATCTCTCTTTTCTGCTTGAACCCTATAATTACCCTCCGTATTAACATCACTGTCTGGATTTCTTTTTCCCTCTTCATCTCTGTCTCTGTCCCTGTCCCTGTCTCTGTCTCTGTTTCTGTCCCTGTCTCTGTCTCTGTTTCTGTCCCTGTCTCTGTCCCCGTCTCTGTCCCTGTCCCTGTCCCTTCTTCTGACTTTTTCTCTATTGCTGTCCCTTTCTCCATATCTGTCCTTTTCTCGATATCCATCCCTTTCTTCATATCTGTCCTTTTCTCTATATCCATCCTTTTCTCCATATCTGTCCCTTTCTTCGTATTTTTTTCTTTCTCTGGATCTGTCTCTATATTTCTCATTATCTCTTATACGAGACATCTCCTCGCTCCTATGCCTGCTAGTCCGTTCATTTTCCGGTTCCTGCCGTCTATATTCCTTATCTCGATGCCTTTTCTCGTCGTGTACCCTAGCACCTCGATCGCTTCTACTACTCTTTGCGGCCTCTCTACTTAAATATTTGGCCATGGGATCTTCTTCCTCTTGTTTTTGTTCAACTTTTTCTCTAATTGTCAAATCACCTCCAGATCCACTCGCAATTAATTGCTCTCGAAGTAACTCAATCTGCTTTTCTTCTTCCTCTTCATCTCCTTCTTGAGGTTTGTAATACGTATGGTCGACTCTTAATTTTCTACCTAAAACATCCGCACCATTGAAATTATCCACAGCTAATATCGTAGACCTTTGATCTTCGTATTTGAGAAAAGCAAATCCCCTAGATTTACCTGTATCTTTATCACGGGCTAGTTTAATATGTACGGGGTTCCCATATTGTGAAAAGATTGTCAGAATATCTCCTTCTGTGAGAGTAAAGGGTAATCCACCAATGTCTGATGTTAGTAACGCAACAAGAAAAGTTTGAAAGAGTGAAGGGCCATACTTACATATATATGCCGTGTCCTTATAATCATTATGCCAGGATCCTTCAATGGATACGCCGGCCTCCAGCTCTTGCTGATTCAATCGGATAACACTAATAGTTAGAGAGGTAAGTGCAAAAGAACAGTTTGGAAAGATGCAATTTAATACTCACTTCATTACGTCACAGATCGACTGGACTATTCTCGGTGAAAGTAAGTTCACCCCGCAAGTCATTAGCTAGTTAAATAAATTAAATATATATATATATAAATATCACGTGCAGCGGCTTATTCTTCGATCGGCCCCCGAGTTACCAGATCGCCTAACGGCAGGTCTACCACAACATTGCAGATTTGATTTCTATTTAAAAGTACGTAACACAAGTTAACAGTTACACAACGAAGGTCATATTGCCATTGCATTGCCATTGCATTGCCTTACCTAGTATTGCCTCTAGCTGATGAGGTCTAGCCCGAGGCCTATCTCTAGCTTCTCGAGAACTCGCAGTTTCCCTTCCATATTCGGATGTTGGTAAAAAGCAGCATAAAGAGCGTTAGGGACTTACACCAGACGCCACAGCCGAGTAGCACTCAACCAGACTGGAAGGGGGATCGTCAGCAGTTTTTTCTCAAAATTTGGTCATCATTAGCTATAGCTATATAGAAGGCATTAGCTAGCGCACCGAACACGTACGTTACGCTTAAGTTCGATCTGGCGTGAATTCTAGTTATATGCGGCGCAAAATGCTCAGTCCCCGCCCCGAACCGCAAAGCGGAAGTTGGGCCAGCAGATCCGACCGGAACCGATTCATATTTAAATTGAAATATACGAACCCTCAGAAGTTGTATCTACTATGAACTTCCTGGAACAGATATATATATTTTTTTTTGGCGGGCTTAGATGATAAGCTTGGGTCCTTCCTAGAAACAGATAGAATCTTATTTATTAAGTTTGTTTATTAAGTTTAAGAAGAGAGAGAGACAAGAGAGAGATTGAGAGAGATTGAGATAACCTTAACTGGATAATAAAAATTTACTTTATTAGTCAAGAGAAGAAGAAAGAAGTCTAAGACAGACTCGAATCGGAGGGAGCATTGATTTTTGACAACCAAAGACATACAACCGAATCTAGTCTACTTAATATATTCTTTATACTACCTACTTTCACCCCGGTTTAAGGGGATTGGATGGTAATTCAATAGTTTGATCCATTGCAAGGTGCAAGGTGGTGGTTGTGACTTACAATGGCTAAATTCAGATATAGAGTATTTTTACTCTTTGTATTGATTTTACTATTAATCCTTTCTGGTATAAGATACAGAATAATATATGATCCAAAATGGTTCCCAACATATCCTTATTATATCTCAGGAAATCCCCTGATGAAACCTATCACCGAACCTCCTGATGCGGGAAATCTAAGACCAAGGCCCAATATTCACTTGGCTAATGCAACGTTACTTTCGTTAGTCCGTAATCAGGAATTAAAAGATTTATTAACGACCATGAAAGATGTGGAAGCTACTTTTAATAATAAATTCAATTATCCTTGGACTTTTGTTAATGATGAACAATTTACAAAGGAATTCAAAGCAAAGACCTCTGCTGCCACTAATGCCCAAGTCAATTATGAGATCATTCCTAAGGATCATTGGATAGAACCATCTTGGATTAATAAAGACCTACAAAAGGCATCTGCTAAATACCTGGAAAGTCAAGGAGTCCAATATTCAAATTTAGAGTCTTATCATCGTATGTGTAGATGGAACTCGGGAATGTTTGTCCATTTACCTAAGCTTACAGAATATCGATGGTATTGGCGTGTGGAGCCTAAAACTCATTATTTTTGCAATATTAACTATGATGTTTTCAAATATATGGAAAATCATAATAAAACATATGGGTTTGTTATTAATATCTATGATTCTCCTGAAAGCATTCAATCATTATGGCCAACCACTTTAGAATTTATAGTAGATCATCCTGAATATGTTCATCCTAATAGTGCTATAAGATGGTTGACTCAAAATACTCGACCAGATCATAATAATGTAGCTGGATATTCTACATGTCATTTCTGGAGTAATTTTGAAATTGGAGATATGGATTTCTGGAGGTCAAAACCTTATCAAGATTATTTTGAATTTTTGGATAGAGCTGGGGGGTTTTTCTATGAACGATGGGGTGATGCCCCTGTTCATAGCATTGGTTTAGGATTATTTTTAGATAAAGAAAAGATTCATTGGTTTAAGGATATTGGGTATCAACATGTTCCATATTTCAACTGTCCTAATTCTGCTCAATGTAAAGGATGTATCCCTGGATTGTTTTCTGATGGTACGGGCTTATCTCAAGAAAATTGTTTTCCTAGTTGGAGTAAATACGGTGGTTCCATTGATTGGAATTAAGTAATATAATAGGTTTGTTCTTGGTAATTAATAGAAAGAAATCCGTTGAACGAACTCGGTTGTTTGCTGTATAGTATAATTCTGCCTATAATTTGAAACCTTCTCGTACCTTAAGTAATATCCCTGTTTGGGCGGACTTGCTCTTGATGAGGGACTCGGGCATGATGTTATAGAGAGCGCAACCCGGATAAAAAAGTTCGAACCCTGATCGTGTCTAAAAGAAAATAAAAATGCCACTATATTCACTACTATATTATAAAAATTTAATTTATGTGTCTGAATTTATTGGAGACAGATGACGCTCATATAAGCTTTCTAACCAACGACCTAATAGTAACTCTTCAACATGGTCTAAGTTACGACGATTATCATGTCCTTCGTCAACTGTTCCTGGTACTGGCGTAACAACTGTCTCATTTTTGACCACAGGCCGCTTCTTTGCCTCCTTCTCAGCTTGTCGTACCAACCTCTTGACAAGGTAAGCCTCTGTTGATGCTGATAACTGGTTACTGGACACAAGATCAGCAATACTTTTTATTACTGAAAAGTCAGTTGAATTAGGATCAAGTCTTGCGAGAACATGATCAAATGCACGTGTAACAACCGATCGATAGTAACTAGAATTAACACCGCCACTTGCAGCCGCTACCAAGGTACTCGAATTTGATGATGAAGATAAAGATGCTACAGGTAATGGTAATGGCCCCTCCGCTATGTTAAGATGACGAAGATTCTCTTCTATATCAGTCTCCTTAATTTCAGATCGAGGTGGAAGAGGAGGAGGAACTGGTAAGGGCCTTCTATTATTTGGCTTTGTTCTAGATGGTTCAATTGCAGAAATCTTCGAATCTGGATGACCAGGTTTCACCGTGTCAAAATCCCACTCTTCCTCATTACTTGAACTACTAGTTCCGTCAGATGAAAATGAATTTGACGCTGTTATTGTTCGTATTGTTGGCTGATAAAGTTTAGGTTTCTTTTGCTGTTCACCAGGTTTATTGTTCTTCATAATTTCCTTCCTCTTCTCAACTAATGCTTTCACAAGATAGGATTTCTTACCAGCATGACGAATAAACCGATGCTTAAGAAGAGTTCGAACTGTGGGTCTAAATTCTGGTTCTTTTCGAAGACATTGCTTTATAAAGTCTTTAAAATCAGCTGAAAATTCATTTCCGGTAAGAACAGGAGGATTGTTTTTAGGAATTAAAAATAGCACTTTCATAGGATGAACATCAGACAAAGGCGGTTCTCCTTTGGCAAATTCTAACGCAGTAATACCTAACGACCATACATCAGCTTTAAAATTATAATCTTCTTGTTTTATCACCTCTGGCGCCATCCAAAATGGAGTTCCAACAAATGTATTCCTACGAGAGAGATTGTTTGATAACTGAGTAGCTACTCCAAAATCGGCAATTTTTACGTCACCATTTTCTGATACTAAAACATTTGCAGCTTTAACATCTCGATGGATTTTGCCATTATCATGCAAATATTGTAATGCTAATAAAAGTTCTTGACATATAATAGCTATTGAAGCCTCATCGAATGGTCCTACAGCCTTCAAAAGATCCAAAGCAGACCCACCACCAAGGAATTCCATTATAATCCAAAGCTTATATCCATTGACGAAACAGCCGTAATATGTTGTAATTCGAGAATCATTACATGCAGCTAGAATGGCTATTTCTTTTTGGATTTCATCGATATCATCTTCACTTGATTCCATGTCAATCTATTTGTTAGTAGTCTGCCCAGAGCCCATCTTTTAACGGTTGGAGTCTATAGTAGTCATCCCGCGGTCGGGCCCCAAACTGCGAGAATAACCGAAAACATACCTTTTTGACGGCTACTACCTGATTTGTAACACTAGATGTTAGTAAATAGCAAGCAACTAACAGAACATTCCCTAATCTTATTTATCCTCAGTGATTGATTTCATCACTAGTACTTACTTGTCAATAGCTCTGTAAACAACACCAAAACTACCACTCCCAAGTTCCTCCAGTAATGTGAACTGATCAGCTGAGAAACGTCTTCGTGATGATATAGACGATGTAGATGTAGACGATATAGAAGAAATATTTGAGTCTGTTGATGATGAACTACTTGACCTACTCATGTTCAGTTGTACAGGGAAGGAGACCAGGGACTTGAATAGGGGGGAACTGAAAAATACGCCAAAACGCCAAAGTGCCAAAATGCTGATAATGAAATAGCGATTTCACCAACAACAGCAAAAAAAAATGATGCTTTCAAAATAAGACAAATATAGATAAATATACCACCGGATTTATGTTGGGATTTATTGTTGACAACTCAACTTAAAATGGAATATAACGTTATCTTTATTTTATTACTATCTCCAATGTAAACGATCGGTATTTAATAGAATCAAGAGATATCTAAGGGGCACAATACACAATTAAAAAATATTTTGTATCACGGGATACTGTACAAACTCTAAATCGGATATTTCCCTAATTAATTAATTGAACTGAACCACTAAGATAGATGATGTGATATAGCCTCTATACCGCAGGAGCTTCTCATCAGGACGGTAGGACCCTGTCGTGTGGATTGGTTATGTGGAATGGTACCGATAAAGTTAATTAATTGTTTTAGGTAGGAGATCATTTTAAATGTAAACAAATATTTATGCATTTGGTTGTCTGGGTGATTGAATCCAAACAGGGATAAATTCTATTAAAGGATTTAATATAACCCCGATTAGATCTAAAAGATTAGTTAGCTAATATGAGTTGCTTTTTGCTATTTTGTATCAACTATGGAAGATAAAAAGAAAGTTAGTAGATTGCTGTTATAATTTTTTTTGTTGCAGCATAGACGAGGTGTTCTCTTGGGTCCCTGTGTTTGGGTGGTAGGGTAGAACTACTAACAACATCAGTTCTCGGCTGGGAGCATATTCTATAAATCCAGCAACCCCGTATCTAGCAGCTGGAGCCTCACTCTACTTGAGAGGTAGTATATTAAATTGTCTACACGTCTCGAGCGAAGAAAGGCTAGGGGTAGGGTCTGCTGCTGTCTTTGGCGGGCCGTTTACACCTCCGACGGAAGTATAGCACTAGCTAGCTAGCTAGCTGCTTTCCTGCGGGGCTCACTAAATCAATTATGGGTTAGGTATTTTCATAGCTCTATCCCCATATAAATAGGATCGTCTAGCCAGGGGTAAAACGAATATTCATGACCTCTTCGTATTTCTATGATTCTATTCCACAATGAGCACTCGATCTAAAGTGTTATATTTATATAAAGAGCTTCTTTATATGGGAAAGGACTATCCGTAAGTAATGCGGAAGCTTAATTAGAGAGAGTTGATCTGAATTAGGGCGACCCCGGAGCGCTGCCGGAAGCAAAGTGGAGGGAAGGACAACTCCAGCGAAAGGAGCTACGGGGTCTGGGACAGCTCTTCAGCGAAGGAAGCTACGGGGTCTGGGACAGCTCTTCAGCGAAGGGAGCTACAGGGTCTGGGACAGCTCTTCAGCGAAGGGAGCTACGGGGTCTTGAACAGCTATCCAGCGAACGGAGCTACGGGGTCTTGGACAGCTATCCAGCGAAGGGAGATCTTGGACAGCTCTCCAGCGAAGGGAGCTACGGTGTCTGGGACAGCTCTTCAGCGAAGGGAGCTACGGGGTCTTGGACAGCTATCCAGCGAATCGAACTACGGGGTCTGGGACAGCTCTCCAGTGAAGGGAGCTACGGGGTCTGGGACAGCTCTCCAGCTACGGAGGGCTCAGGAGAGGGAGAAGCCCATCCTGGAAGGGCGACTGAAGACCACTTGTTGTATGGCTAACAATAGTGCTGGATATGAATATTTTCGAAAGAAATTATATTGGGGCTTTAAAAATAAAGCTGATCTAAAAGATCAAGAGGAAATTCAAAAAAGTTTACAATTTGGAGAATATATTAAGAAGGAACTAATAGCTTTGTACAGTTTGAGAACTTATAGATCAGTTAAGCGGAATTATTATCATTGAGAATAATAATAATTGTAATACTAAGGTCAGCATTCAATAATAATAGTTTCAATTGAATTATACAAAACTACTTAATTCATTCACAGAATTGAACTTTTCGCAAAATAAAAGTTTAAAAGAGGAAAACTAAAACCTTCAAATTTCGCGCACACACCCATATATTCATTCATATAAATCAATCACTTCCCAGTCCTCTTTTTTAACTTAATGATGAGAAATATTTCCGATACGAACAGCTTTAGTTTGAGTATAAGCATCAAGAGCTTCTTTACCCATTTCACGTCCCATACCTGATTGTCCATATCCACCAAAAGGTGTTTGATGATGGAAATCATTATAAGTATTGATCCAAACAGTTCCAGCTCTTATACTATTAGCAACATGAAGAGCCTTTGACAAGTTCTGAGTATGAATACCAGCAGCAAGTCCATATTGGGTATCATGTGCCAACTTAAGAACTTCATCAATAGTCTTAAACTTAGTAATAGTAACTACAGGTCCAAAAATCTCTTCCTTAACGATTCTCATATCTTCTTTAACATCAGCAAAAATAGTTGGTTCAATATAATAACCTTTACGATCCATTCTTTTACCACCAGTTAAAAGACGAGCACCATCAGCTTTACCATCCTCAATATATTGCAAGATTCGATTAAGTTGAATTCTTGAAGTTTGAGGACCATAATAAGAAGCACTGTCAAAAGGATCACCAGATTTGGTTTCTTCAGCTTTAGCTTTAAATAATTCAACGGTTTTTTCATAAACAGATTCATGAACATAAATTCTTGAACCAGCACAACACACTTCACCGGAATTATAGAAAATACCAACTCGAACTGCTTCAACTGCGGTTTCTAAATCAGCATCTTCAAAAATAATATGAGGAGATTTACCACCAAGTTCTAAAGTAACTTTCTTAAGATTTGAAGTAGCAGCTGCTTTCATAATAAGTCTACCGGTATTAGTAGAACCAGTGAAAGCAATCTTCTTGACTTTCAAATGACTTGATAAATAAGCACCAGCTTTACCATAACCGGAAATAATATTAACGACACCAGGAGGGAATCCAACTTCACGAATAAGCTGAGAAACATATAAAGCAGAAAGAGGAGTGGATTCAGCAGATTTCAATACAACAGTATTACCAGTAGCTAAAGCAGGACCAATTTTCCAAGATAATAATAATAGAGGAAAATTCCAAGCAATAATTTGACCACAAACTCCTAAAGGTTCACGACGAGTATAGGTAAAATGATCAGTGTCGCTTTCAATTACATCTCCATAGATCTTATCAGCCCAACCACCATAATTTCTAATAACATCAATTACAAGGGCAACATCGCCTCGAGCAATAGTTAAAACTTTACCATTATCAAAACTTTCAATAGAAGCTAAAACTTCTTTATGTTCTTCAATTTTATCAGCAAGCTTTAATAGCAATTGACCTCTCAATTTAGGATCAGTTGTAGCCCAACTATCAAAAGCTGCTTCTGCAGCATCTACAGCTTTATCTACATCGGCTTCATCTGCTTCGTAAACATCAATAATATGTTCTTCATTAGAAGGGTTTTCAACTGGGAGTTTTTTTCCTGATACAGAGGGGACAAATTCATTATTAATAAATAAACCAATTGGTTGATTGTATTTAAGACCGTTAGGAAGATTGATTTCTTGATAAAGTTCAGCAGTAGAAGGCATTGTTATAGGTGACGATGATAAGATAAATAAAATAGATGGTGAATTTGCTCAATTCGGTTTTTTGATACAGGTCAATGTGCTTATTTATATATTAAAAAAATTAACACCTTGAATTATCAAAAAAAAAAAAACTATGATTGCTATTGTTGTCATAAGACCGGTATTTATAATGTCGGTCCGAAAGTTCATTATTGCCCCGTTCCGCTGAGTTATTATGCCAGAACTTTGATGTCCGTTTTTCATGCCGGAAACCTCTCGGGCTCTTTCCTATAACCGTCAAACCTGTTCACGTACAGTACCAAATATGGCGTTTTCACGCGGGGGTTTTGCGGGGTTTCAGAGGTAGGGGTTGGTTGTCTCCCTGGATTTGACTGATCGACTGGATGAAAGGGAGGGTCCACGGATGGATGGATGATTAACAGTTAGTAATAGAGTTTAACGGATAACAAAAAGGCAGAAACATATGCAATCGATCTTTCTTGTCATCATACATATCAACGCCGCGGATATTTAGGTGCTGCTGAAACAAGTCTGGGGTATATCCCTTCTTGAGATTGGCATATTGACCTATGTACTGTATGTAACCTGTCATGCTAGACCCCGAGTAAAGTTAGAGAAGACGGGCTCTACCGGAAGCACAAGGAGAAAACGGGACCTCAATGGAAGCGGAGAAAACGGGGTTCTGGGGTAGATAGCGAATTGACAGCAATCATATGGAATCAAACTGCAGTAATTCAATTTGGCTGTCCAGAGGAGGTGCTGATCGCCAGGCGTTAAACCCCGCCCCCGCTTTTCCTCCTCCATCGACCCCTCGCACCTCCTCTGACTGGAGACAGTAATTCTGTATTATATTTATTGATTTATCGCATGATATTTTTATTTTTATCCTCATTATATCTCTCGATCTAATTGTTATTTTTTTTTAACAATCAGCAATTATAACTTACTGGTCACTAACCAAGAACAGGCTAAGGACTCTTGAGCATCGGAAGAGACCGGAATCTGGGGAGGAACCCCTGTCCCCAGAGGGTGATAGATGAAGAGCCGGTATCATCAATGAACTGACATGTTTATTCTTCGCCCCTCCCCCCACTTTGATGCACGTTCAGGGCAACAACCTTTTGTTCCTTTAGTTAACTAGTTAAACATTATGCAAACTTCGCGCGCGGTATCTTGTACTAATTTGGTGTTTTCCTAAGACTCCCAACAGCCATTCGTTGTGTTTGAGTGGGGTGCATGATATCATCTACAATAAGGGTTCTTTTGTGTTGACCGCAGTCTTAGTTAGTAGCTTAGCGGATAATACCCTAGCCGTTCGTGACGTCCAATCGTTATCTCAAAACGTTGAACATATAGATCAATAGATCGATAGATCGATTTGAGTATAATGTTCATTACTAGTAGGGAAATCATTTCCAATATCAAACCTTTGCACCGGGTAGAAGGATGCAGTAAGTTATGGCCTCAGACCCCTCCAGTTGTTCCCCCCATCCCTGGTATCTCCTGTTATAACCCCTTTCTTCCCCAGTTTGCCTCTCACGGCAGGGGCGAAGCCCAAAGCCCTGGCAAAAGCCATCGGTTCGCTCCAGAAATCAATTGGTGAGAGTACTTGTAATTTAATCTAGTGAAGCAAGAAGTAGGATTCTCGGTCTACCCCAGACTTCGGGGACAAAATGAAGTCTATGTAAGATACCAGTATAGCATAAAATGGGATTACTAAGAATTTTCCCGAGGAAAAAACTTACTCTTCATGATTGGTTATATCGAGGCTCTTTAGTTTTATTTATAACTATTTTTATTGCTATTTCCCTCCCTCTACACGAATTTCGAGATAAACGAGAGCTAGAGAGAGATCCTTCGGCCGGCTTACCATACGTTTGTGGCGTTTATAAGGATTTTAAAGTTTGATGCTTATACTGAAAGTTCAGTGTAACTGAAGTCTGAATACCTTCTTTTTGAGATTTTCTGTGATCTTTCTTGTTTCAATCAGAGTTTTGATTTGTTTCCCCTCGCATCGTTATGAAAGGTATATCTGCTATATCTATTTTACGTCCGAGAGGACTATACCGAACGTCACGATTACTGGTACATCATCATCAATATCGTATCGATATCAATGGATCGTTTATTAACCGTCGTCATCATGGTTCTTCCACTGCTTCACCTGAAGAACTCTCTCACTTCTCAAGACTGGCCAATTCATGGTGGGATTCTCAAGGCCCACAAAGAATTCTTCATAAAATGAACTTATCTAGAATGGATTACATAAGAGATACTTTATCTCAATATGGACCAGGAGATCTTCCTGGTTATTCTATTGACTTATTAACCGATTCTATTAAACAGAAATATCAAAATAGAATTGAAGAAGCATCAATGGGGGGCCGCAAAGATTATGAAATTCTTGATGTTGGATGTGGAGGTGGTTTATTGGCAGAAAGTCTTGCTAGATTAAAAGAAGTTAAACAAGTAAGAGGAATTGACCTCACTAGTGATGTTCTAGATGTTGCAAAAGAACATATGAAAAAGGATCCAAAATTAGATGATAAATTGGATTATAGATTAATTGGAATTGATCAAGTACCTGAACAGGAACTATATGATATTGTTACTTTGTTTGAAATACTTGAACATGTTCCTCGTCCGTCTGAAGTTTTGGAAGCTGCTTTGAAACATGTTAAGCCAGGTGGTTGGTTATTTATATCTACTATTAATCGTACCCCAATATCATACTTCACCACAATATTCATGGGTGAAGATGTATTAGGAATTGTTCCTAAAGGAACTCATTCATATGATAAATATATTAATGAAAAAGAGTTACGAGAATGGTTTTCGAAAAAGAAAGATTGGGATGTGGTTAGAAGTGATGGATGTATATTTATTCCTGGGTTTGACTGGAAATTTACTAAACAGAGGAGCATAGGAAATTATTTTTTAGTAGCTAGAAGGAGGATATAGTCACATAGAAAATGCATAAACAATTAATATCATTGGTATGGTGACTCTGGTCTGTCCCTTATCGAATATCTGTTCTGTCCTCGGGCTACCCGCTACGGTCGAGGTCCTTCTATATTATGATTAATAATAAATAAATTATGTATTAAGACTCATCCGTAAATATGCGTACGAGTCATGCAGTGAAATTCAGATTTATGTGGCTGCCACTTCCTCCTTATCTTTTGAAACTGGTTCATCAACAAATGTTGGTAAGGAATCATCAGCCAAATAACTTGGAGCAGCTTCAGAAGATTCATTCAATTGATCAAATTCCATTTCTTCACCCAAAGCTTCTAATTCAGCATCTAATTCAGCTTCGTCAATATCATCAGGTACAGCATAATTCCTTCCCATTGTTGCTTGAAGTTCATCAGACATATCAAGTAAATCAGCCATTTCATCCTGAAGTGACTCGATTTTATCAACATTAATCTTTCCATATTGTCGCTTGAGTTCCTTATTAGCCGTTTTCATAGCATCAAGTGTCGCCATCGTATTTCTTAAATTTTCTGATGTCATAGCTGCCTGTTCCATATTCCAACTTTGGGCTTGTAATTGATCTTTCTGTGATTCAACTTGTCTTCGCTGTTTTAAAATTTTTAAAGCTTTTTGTTTCAGAGCATTTTTACCTGGTCCATCTCTCATTCGTGATAATTTCTGTTGATAAGTCGCTAATTCAGCATTAAGTTTTGTCAATTTGACATCCAAAGTAGCCACTCTAGTATCAATAGTATTGACTGCATCCATAAGGGATGGTTTAGGAGCGGTTGACTTTGAACCAAATATTCTATTCATCTTGAGAGCACTATTATAAAGTAGATTGATGTATAATAAGAAAAAGTCAAAGAAGTTGAATGATGAATATATGTTGTGGCGATAAGGAGAGAAAAGAAGGTGGAAGTGTACTAATGTTACTACAGGTATATATCTGCCATAAATTACTAGCTGTAAGTTAACCTGTTATGGGGACGGCTTATAATTATACGATTGAGGCTTTTTGTGCGGCGGAATACTGTAATTTATGACTAATCGGATTGTCGATAAATAACATAACGGGTACAATATTTAACCGAGAATAATAAGCTGACAACTCTGTTCATCAATGTATGACTACTAATCACGGTAATCTGTTAGCTATAAAACTTGTTTGGATGGTTTTTTCCGGTTTCTTAACCGTTAATTAAGGGCCTGTTATTTTACGTTTAAGAAAAAAGCAATATTATGTAAGCGATGACTGTTAACCTTAATCATTATCATCTCATCATGAGTAAGCGTCGGGCTAATACAGTAATAAACGCTTCAAGATCGAGAGGAACTAACTACTAAACCCGGGCGAGCATAAGGGAGATTTGATTTAATTTGATTATAATTTCAATTAATTTGTGATTATTTATCTATGGAAGCTATAACCCAGGGACATATCATGTTATTAGTTATATCTGTCCCATGAGGGAGTCCCCCGCGGACTGAAAGACGGTACGCATCCCGTCCACTAATTAGTAGATCAATGCTTTGGGAACTTAAAGAATTCGAATGATTAGAGTAAGGCTGTTATAACTTACGTCTGAGTCTAAATAGTGCATATTATTATTACTTCGGATCCAATACGATCCGGTCAAACTGCATAGTAGCTGCCGAAGTGGTACAATATATTTCAATCAATTTGGTTATTTGTCATTCACTTCTTCTCATATAAATAAGAGTGACTGTTTGGAATCTTTTATTTACTGATTTTACTGAATCTATTTTCACTTTTGTTTTAGTTGGTCATCGTCATCCTCGGTAATAGTTTAAAGCTAGCTTACAAATTATCCGAACCCAGAGCAACGCCGAGAACTTTTTTTTTTCTCAATTTCTTTCACGTGAGAGACAAGAGCCGACTCGACTCTAGTTTAAATAGTCAATTTATTTCAAGACCTTATTTAAAATCTTTGATCTTGAATCATCCAGCGACTACATATTTACACTCACTAATCTTCTTATCTAAGTTTAATTAATTGAATCTCTTTTAAGTTGTTGTATATTATTAACTCAAGGAGAATAAAGAAAGAACAGGTGAATAAGGAACCAATTTGAGTTTTGTTAACATAAACAATTTGTATATAAGGGATCAAATATTCATCAACTAACTGACTCAATTTCCGGACAGAGGAGAATCTTATTATTACTGCCATTATGCCACACAAATTCAATTCTATACCTGAAGCAATCCAAGCATTCAAAAATGGTGAATTCATAGTTGTTTTGGATGATGAAAGTAGAGAAAATGAAGGAGATTTAATTATTGCTGCATCAAAAATTACTACCAAAAAAATGGCCTTCTTAGTTCGTCATTCATCTGGCTATGTATGTGCTCCTATTTCTAATGCAATTGCTGATAGATTGGAATTACCTTTGATGTGTGCAGATCGTTCTGATAGACATGGAACTGCTTATACAATCACGGTTGATTTTGCTGAGGGAACTACTACTGGTATCTCTGCTCATGATAGAGCATTGACAGCAAGTAAATTGGCTGATCCTTCAACAAAAGCTGAAGACTTCTTAAAACCAGGGCATTTATTACCCCTTCGAGCTGTTGATGGAGGAGTACTAGCAAGGAGAGGACATACAGAAGCTGGAGTTGATTTAGCCAGATTGGCCGGCTTTGAACCTGCAAGTGTTATTTGTGAGATAGTTCGTGATGAAGATGGTTTAATGGCTAGAAGAGATGATTGTTTAGAATTTGCTCATAAACATAATCTTAAAGCCATTACCATTGATAGTTTAGTTGATTATTTGAAAGTGAATTCGAAGTAGAAACCCAAGTAAAATATAATAGCCTGTAAATAAGTGAAATTTGTGATGATCTCTAGATAAACAGACTGAAACGTCAATCATGATATTTCCCATAGTTCACTAGGGAAATATGCTACCACGATCTTAACCCCTTGCGAAGCGAGCTACAGGGTCTAATATCCGATCTCTGTGGGGCGGGTGAGTATAATACATTAAAGTTCTATTATCTAAATTATTATTATTATTTAGTAACTTCATTCAAAGAAGCTTCTTTGGCCTGCTTAACTCGCTCAGGTATCCATTCATAATTTCTAGTAGTATCAGCATAGAAACGAACATCGTCTTCAGTAATCTTGGCCCTCCTCTCTTGGAAATCAGAAATGAAATCCTGTAACAATTTAATAGCATGCGCTTTCATTTCCCCAGATAACATTTTACCAGATCGATAATCCTTATTGATTCTTTCCAATTCTTTATCGTCTTCAAGAAAGAAAGAAATATATTGATAAGAAACATCAACATCCGGATCACCTCCAAATTGACGGTGTTCTTCCAATGTGGCTCGACCACCAGAAAATGCATGTTTATTAATTTTTTTGGCTATTTCTTTAGGTTTATCAGTCATAAAAATGGCCGAACTATCAATGGAGGACGACATTTTAGATGATGGACCTTGAAGAGCAGGAAAAAATTTGGCATACAAAGTAGATGGCTTAGGATATTTAAGCTTCGCAGCAACATCTCTTGATACTCTAAAATAAGGATCTTGATCAATAGCACATGGAATTAAACAGGGGATATCGGAACGTTTACCAAAAATATGCGGAAATGAATTACTAAAGGCAGCAGATATTTGAATTGACGCAAAATGAACTCTACCAATGCTATCACTATCCTTGAATCCAAACACTGCTTTAGCAGTAGATCCAGTAATCTGACGAGAAACTCTAACAACATTCTCATAAAAGGTACCTCCCATATAATCTAAATCAGAAAAGATGAATGTTTTTTCAGGTTTAAATCCTACAGCAATAATATCTTTGGCATTCTGTATATAGAACCCTTTAGTATCTTGAATAGTTAAATTATGTTTAAATAAGAACTTTTCATCATCAGTCATTTCTATTACCAAAGCAACATCAAATACTTCTTGAAGCCATTTTGTAAATACAAATGGGATCATATGACCCAAATGCATACTATCACTTGATGGACCACGGCCAGTATACAAGAAAAAAGGCTTTCCTTGTTCATAACGATCCAAAATAACACCAAGATCTCTATCAGAGAAAAAAGTCCCTCTTCGTAATAATCTATGAGGTCTATGACCTGTAAGTTTTTCAAATCTTTCCAATGTATCACTAGTTAATTTACTAGTCCCAAAATCCTTGATAAGTTTATCATAATCTACAGCTATACTTTCACCATCAATTACAGCACCTTCTACTTCCCAAGGGGTGATTTTCTGTGCATGAAATTCATGGTCCTTTCCGTGATGTTCATGTTCAGTATGTTCTTTTGCGATGTTTACATTGTCTACTTTCTGGCTGAGATCCGAATTGACGTGTTCTGATAACGAAGACATGATATTAGTACTTTTTATCTGAAAATATTAAGAAACAATAATAACCGCTAAATAGAAAATGCTATTATCAAGAAACAGGGGTCAGGACGAGAGAATGAAGAACGTTCAAAGTAGATTGAAAAGTGAATAATCTGATTGGGTTAGGGCTGAAATTGCGACTGCAAAAGAGCGAGCGAAAATATATGATAGCAACGATACAAAATAGAGACTTTGAATTTAAGGTTAATTGTAGAATGTAGGGCAAACGGTTCTATTCTTCTTCCTATTTCTCATATTCGAGTCGCGTTCTAGAGGGTCTGGCCGTTTCTTTTTTTTACTATTGTTGATGACTCTTTGATTTAAATTTAAATGGCACCTCGAGGCACGTGAGACATGCAAGTATAGGCTTGCGGCGCAATGCGGCTTCCTATCATGCCTGACCTCGTCCCCGTAGTCGTATTGTATTACCTCCGGCGGGTGTGACAGTTCACTGAGATCTCTTTAACCAACTCTCGATCATAACGAGGGCTTATATCGGGCAATGGCCCAATGGGATTTGGGACTTCGTCCCTGCCGAGACAAAGGGTCTTGTCTTATAATACTTATTTTATTTCCATAAATTTATACCATATTTGATCAACTTATTATATCTTATATTATTATATTTTCCTAGGCACTGAAACGACGTTCAGCTTCCTTCCAATTGACAACATTCCAAATAGCTTTGAAATAGTCTGCCTTAACGTTATGGTACTGTAAATAGTAGGCATGTTCCCAAGCATCAATTCCTACAATAGGGATATAAGACCCAACAACAGCATCTTGATTTAGCTTGGTGATGGTTTCCAATGCTCCATTCTCCTTGTTCTTTACAATCCAAGCCCAACCAGAACCTTGAACCCCAGCAAGTTTGGTATTCACATTGGAAATCAAGTTATCAAGAGAGCCGAAATGTGATTTAATAGCAACATCTAAAGGACTACCTTCAGCAGGGGGTTCACCACCACCAGCTGAGACAGGAGCCAAATTCTTCCAAAAGAGAGAATGATTGATATGACCGCCACCATGGAAGTTAATAAGAGGACCAAGTTCGATCTGGGCCTTAATATCACCAGAATCTTCAGCCTGAGCAAGCTTCTCAATAGCTACATTGTAGGAATTGACATAAGTCTGATGATGCTTAGTGTAATGGAGCTACAAAACAGTTAGATATGATATCAAATGAATATCATGGTTGCCCGGAACCAGGTAATTGTCTAGCGTGCAATCCCAGATGGGGGTTTAATACATTGGATATAGTACATACCTCATTGATTTGACCAGAAATATATGGCTCCAAGGCACCGAAATCATAATCGAGTTCAGGAAGAGTTGCCTTTCCACGACTGAAAACAGTGGAAGAAAAGGCTGTTCCAACAACTCGGGGAAGAGTAGCCCGAGAGCGAAGGGAATTACGAACAATTGAAAGTGCCATTGATGAATAAAGATTAGAAGAATAGAAAGAAAAAAACTAGATTTCACTCGACCAGGCTTTTATAAATAATCAGTATATATGAGATTCCAAATAAATCTGACGAAAGAAACAAGGAAAACGATCTAATACCGACCAACCGGAGGTTGACAAACGATATTCAGCTACAAATAATGCAGATTTTCACGTGACTTGTGTTGATGGGTACGTACGTACGTACGTTCGCCCGCTCGCAGCAAGTTGCAAGATTGGTGGAGGTGATGATCTGCGTTCAAGCCGCAGTAATGAATACGTGAGGTAGTCAGTCGAGTGTCATCGCCGGAAGCAGAGAGACAACAGCGCAACTGTCAGATTGATCACGTACGTACGAACTCCCGGCAGTTCGGCTGAGACCCGGATTCAAAAAATTCTGAGAAGAACAAACCTGATGTGGCAACTCTCCGCTGATGGTATCCCCAGAATGTAAAGCTGATCAGATGAGAAGCAAGTGAGCAACAACAAAAGTATCTCAAGAACGAGGTTAGTCCCGAAAATATATAAAGAGTATGTGCTTAATATATCTGAGGAAGAGCAAAAAAGATTAACATAAACTCTGAACTATAAGTATGCTGCAGAGAGATTTTGCTCAACGTGATTTGCAAAACTGCCCCAAGTAAAGATAACATTTTGTTATCGAATATATAATGCATAAACGAGTTAAGCTTGTCGGAAGTTTACAAGGTTTAGGGTCTTGATTATGTAGAGGTAGAATATAAAACTAACCAAATATTAGTAAATAAGAGCAAGAAATAAAAGATAGAGAAAATAATAATAGAGAAAATAATAATAGAGATAGATAGATATCAGAGATAGATAGACATCAGAATAGATATCAGAATAGATAGATATCAGAATAGATAGACGTTCTAGATAGCTATATAGCCAATGTCAATAGAATAGAAGACGACTAAAGAGAAAAGAAGAAATACGGAGAAAACATTCTGTACAGTACAGAAACACACCGCATGCTCACAGTAAACATGAGGACGCACCAATCAGAATGTTGTTACTAACTCTGACATGCAAGACCTGTCTAACCGTCGGTCAACTTAAAACTTAAAAGTTGACAGTTAAATTCGATCGACAACGTTTAATTCCTCGTCCGATATTTCTACGGCTTAATCGTATTATGGTGGGAGGGACATATGCTGGACAGGACTCACGAGCGCATTGCTACTGAACGCATTCAATTGCTAGCTAGAAATACTCCAACTTTAATTATCAACTAGAATGTATTATAAAAAAGTGATTATGGACGGACCGATTAGCAATCCGTAATTAAAGATAATATACTAAAGAGAGAGTACAAGCTTATAGATGTGCAGGAATAAATAAGGGGCGGGAGATGGCCGTCGGAGATTCGTCGGTGAGTACGTTGAAATATATACATTTATACCAGTTCATCTAGTTGAGAAATTCGGCACTCAAAATATATGGATTGAAATTAAAACAGATAACTGGACAGTGACATCGTTTCCGACCGCATCACGATATATTAAATATTGGTACTGCTTTTTTAATCTTGAACTCAGCTATTTTAACTTACAAGCAAACGAAAGGCAGTGTGATGCGGTTGCAGATGTCGGTGGGTAGTGGGTATACGGGAATTTATAACTATTGGATGGACGTTAATCCGATGTTTCTTGTTCCTAATGGATAAATAGTAGTAACTAAACAAATAACACTACTATTCACAATAATACTTGAGAGCAATAACCCCGATAAAAGAATATCCAAATTTATATTGAGAACTTTGACCCTCTTTTAAATGACAACTCCACATCATACAAGAAATATAGGGTCGAACCTTCAAAAACTAATTAACCCTAATTTTTGTTAGGAACATATTGACACCTACGCACTCCATTTTCAGAACGCGATCTTGCTCCTTCGTTCTGTGTTGAATAAATTGATCCAGTCACCAATTCAGTATGGTAAGAAACAAGAAAACAAACATAAAACTTCTTTTATTTTATGAAAGAAGCCTCTATTTTTACAATATGTTATTCTAATACTAATATACAGTCTCTCGATACGCTTGTTGGTCTTACAATGCTGACCATCGCGACAGTCGTGTTTGTATATTACACTACATGGACTTTCGTCTTGGTAAGTTTCAATTTATGAAATACTATGAAAGGGACCTACCTGCCTCTGTCTCTGCCCCGGAGCTCGCCCTCGAGAATTTAGATATCTCGAGCGTTAGGAGCCAGGCGGTAGAGTCATGTTGTGCCTACAGCTGTTAGAGATCTGAATTAGATCCTGTTTGTATGGAATATTTACAGCCGCTTTCAAGTGACGAAAGGCGATCTGCTTATTGAGAGAATTTTCACTAACTATTATTTAAGCCATTCGTGGATGAGCCACATTTCATATATTCTTTTTTCCCTCCTAGGGAATGGGCTATTAGAATTCCTGTAATTCTGATATTATTAGGACTCTTTGTAGTTGGGAGTTTTGTTGGCACCGTATTGGTACGATCGGCCAAGAAGGAGAAGCTCAAACAATTGGCAAAGAAGAAGGCATAATGATGATAGTAATAATGACAATGCTGCTGATGCTCGACGTGATTGGTTGTTGGGGGAATGAGTAGGTGTGAGGGAAGACAGAGCACAGCTACTTTTGAGAGAAAACAGCACAGCTACTTAATTATTTCTTTATTTATCATCATTGTTAATTTATAAACAAAAGTATTGATGGAAATGGATTGAATTATATAGTTTTTTACATAATATTTTGAGTAATAAATGAGTAAATCCATGGTGGAAACATTCAGTTCGACAAAGATTCACCTCGGCTACGCGAGATCGAGCCAGACGCAATTTAAGCTCAAAACTCCGTTAATAGGATACACGAGATTTTTACGTAGTCGTTTATAAGAAGTTTTACTGTCATTATCAATTTCTACATTTTATTGAAAGTTCGTAAATTTCAAACATTTAAAACCTCCCCTCATACAATTGATAAGGAGTTATGGAGTTTTACTATGGACGAGCTCGCTATTGAAGATAGTATTATTGCTACTCGTTCTAGACGAGCCAATGCTGGGAATCGTTTGCGATCTCTACTTGAAGCGGAAGAACCCTTAGAAGACGAAGATAATATCTTCCTTGAATTTGAAGATGATGAGGAATTCGAGATAAAAGAGGATGAAGAAGAGGAGGAAGAGGAAGAATCTGAAGAGGAAGAAGGGGTAGATCATGAGGGAGATGAGGGTGTTGTTAAATCTAAAATTGGTCATATGCATAAAGAACCTCGACCTAGACATGATGATGGCTCTGTCGGTGGCGGTGGGGGGAACGAAGATGACTCGAACTTTAGTGATTCCGATGAAAGTTCAGTAGAAGGAGGTGACGAATCTGATGAAGAAGCTGGTGAAAAGGAACTACAGAAACAACAGCGAGAAGAACAACGCAGAAAAACTCGAGAAAAACAAAAGAAACTGTTAACATTACCAGTCTTTAAAAAAGCACCAGCCATTAATATTGTTGATACTACAGATGAATCAAATCAGCCATCCCAATTACAAAAACCAATCAAACCAGTTAAATTGAAAAAGAAAGCAAGTGAAAACTTACTTGCTACTCATCGCCGAGTTTCCAAAAGAGAAGCTACCGTGAAAAATAAGCAGGATGTTATTAAGAGATTGAAATCTTTTGAAGCTCGAAAATCTAAACATCTGCCACGTGAAGTAAAGGTAGTTCATAAGATGACACAGGAGGAGCGATTAGCTGAAGCAAAGATTACAGAGGAGAAGAATACCGCATCATTACATCATTTCTTTGAGCTGGAAGAACAAAGGAAACGTGAAAGACGAGCTGCTATGTTGGCCAAACGGATTCCGATGAAGTCGATTATTCGTTTTAATAGTGTTACCAAGTTAGTACCCCCAAAGAGAATATTCAACAGAAGAGCGCCCATCGGTGCTATTCATGAATTAAAAAAAGAGATGAACAATGTGAACGATATCGAGAAGAATAGCAGTAGGGAGCCTGTTGCCAAAGAGGCACAGCAAGAAAACGAAGGTGATAAAAACGATCAAATCGGCAAGGAAACCAATGAAACTGCACACAAAGTGGAAACTGAAACTGAAAAACGTACGGATGAGCAGGAGGGAGAGACTGTAACTGAACAACGGACAGATGAGCAAGAGGGAGAGACTGTAACTGAAAAACGGACAGATGGGCAGGATGGAGAGACTGTAGTATTGAAAAGTCAGAACGAGGAGAAGGAAGAGCAAAAGAAGCTAGATGAGATGTCAATAGATCATGGTGAAGATAAAGAAGCTGTAGGTGTGGACTCTGTGGATGACGATGAAAAATCTAAGAACGGTTCCAAGCCGGAGGATGATGATGAAAAGGGCAAACCTATGAGCATTGATGAATATAATGAAACTCTTGAACATCGCAATTCCAAGCTTTTGGAGGATTCTAAAGAAAACTCTAAGGTGAAAGAAATTAATGGGATTTCTGGTGAAGATATTGGTGATGTTAAGATTAAAATTGAGGATGAACCTAAAAACAACAACTTAACAAAGGAAGAAGAAAATGTTGATTTAACGAAAGATAACCATAACAAGAATGACAACAGCAATAACGACCATGATAACGACAAAGATAATGAAGGCAATGAAAGAGCTGGTTTGAAACGTGAGCACAACTCTGATGATAGTGATGATGACAAACTCCATTCTCATAGCAAAATTCTTAAGTTACAGGGCCCTTATTCGATTCGAACTAAAAACACTATCAGTCTTGTGAATTTTCCCGAATCCTTTAATTTTTCGGACTTGAATGTCAAGTCGATTTTATTTGGCCCTCGAGCGAATAAGCGTCCCCAGCCTCCAAGGAATCGGGGTCCTTGTGCCGTTACTGGTCTTCCTTCGCAGTATTTAGACCCTGAGACGTTGATTCCGTATGCCAGTATGGAAGCCTACAAAATTATTAACCTAGCTAAGCGTGGATTCTTGAGTTGGAATTGTGAACTGGGAGGACTCTATACTGGTTTACGTCAGCAGCAGCGCCATGCTAGGGGCGTCCCTGAGGGGTTTGAATGAAAATTTTGTATTAGCCTTTATTTATTTATTATATATTATTTATTTATTTCTTGGTAACTATTATATTGAATAGAAGACCTCTGGTATCTGGCAGGGTGTCGGAGGGGATCATTCTGTCTCGCACTATTTTATTTTCCGTCATTTCAGGAAGTCTTGACAGAGATTACGGAATGAAACATAACAGGAGGCGATGAACACTCTGGATCTGGAATTTCTTAGAAATATTTTATTAAAACTAGTTTGCCTGATGATATTTATTCCTCTACATCTAGTTCTATTACTATATACTTGGAATTTATTATTTTATTTTTTTATTTTTTAATTCTTTATTTTATTTTATTTTTAATTCCTTTTTCCCTTTAGAGGACGGCTCCGAACCCAAAAGTCAATTTAATTGACTTGACGTAATATTCATCAAAGTTGTTCTGAACCACTTCCTCCTGTCCAACAGGGATACCTGACCAGTCAACCTTCAATATAGTTTCACCAGAACCAGGGTGAAAGTTGAGGATAATCTTAGCAAAGTGACCCGGCTTCCAATCTCTCAATCGCCAAGTTTGTTCAATCAATTCATTCTCCTTCAATTTGAGAATTTTACCAGAAATATTTCCACCAAAAAGTGAATACTCCGAACCTTCTACAGGTCTGATATCAGGCTTGGATCGGGTCCATGCAGCTACCATTTCTGGTTTTAGAAAAGCGTCATAAAGTTGATTGGCCGGAGCACTGAATTTAGGCTCTAAATGCAGAGAAGTGGTATTATAAGCAGCAGTCCCCACTACAGACCTGGAATCAGAACCATGACGAGTAGACTCTGTATCACTTGCGTAAGTTGACCCATTCTTGGAAGTTGAACCAGAAACATTACCAGAATCAGGATGCTGGATATCTTTACCATGAGTCTCAATCAGGTCTTTACCAAACTGTTGAAGAAGTTTACGTAACTGTGGAATAATCTCTTTACGAACAAGAGCCTTCACAGGTTCCTTGGAAGATTTATCTCCATTTATTGAAATAGTGAATGTATATTCATCCTCCTCCGTATCATAAGCAATTTCTGGAATGGTGATCTGACCAGTAACATCATCTTCATTTACAGTTTTACCTTTATAAAGAAGTTCCATTTTTAAATCAAACAGACTGATTACTTTGCCCTTTCTCTGAGAAACATCCACGTCGCCCTCGAGACTTTTGAGGGAGGTGATCTCAGCAGTTGTTTGACCATCCAGAGACTTGGCTGAAACTCCAACAAGTTTCTCTTCAAAGTATTCTCGTGACCAGTAGATGCAGTTTTTATCAACCCAATGCCTGGAGAGGAGGTTAGTCATATATTCAATAGAATCATCTGCCGTAGCCCCAGACCATGTTTTGACCGCTATACTGTCTTGGTAGTCAAGCAGGACTCTAGGGAATAGCCCCAGCCGTCAGAGGTAGACAGAGAGGGATACCAAGCGAAACCAAGCCACATTCGCCAGAAGTAGAGATTGGTGAAAGACAAGATCTCATCAGAAAACATACCAATTATTAGGGTTATGAAGAACCATTTTGTATTTCCGATCTGATTAACGCCTGAATATAATAGTAATTAGACTTGACTATATACCAAATCGATTTGAATCCAATCACCACCACTCACTTTAGAATAATACTATCTACAGTGCCTTATATATTTATATTAAATGAACATGTCCGAGGTCTTGGTTGATGATCCGTAATATAAGCTAATCGAGGTTGACACAGGTTAGGGCTTATTAGAACAATCTCGAAAAAAAAGGTTCAAGCGGCTATGAGAGGCCGGCTTGTGAGGCTTGTGAGGCTTGTGAGGCTTGTTGTTAGAGCGATGCGGCCTACACATTTAAATTTATTGTCCAGGATCTAGAAAGAACATGTTCTTGCATCGAGGGAGGATGGACATGACCACTAGGGCCACCAATTGCTCTCTCAGTGCCCGATTTTCTGATCTCGTTAATCATTAGGTACTACTCACTCCTGCGTTGAGAGAGCTAATGTGGACTGTCCTACTTCCCGCCGGCGGAGGAAAAGACGCACAAATCTGACCAAACTCGGGCCGGACGTAATAACGCCGCACATAACGATGCTCTCTATTTTTTGGTTAGCTAGCTAGCTACACAGTTAGGAAAAAAATATAGGGTTCGGATTTCACCCGATTATAGCGCTAGCTAAATTTCAAAATACGATAGTTTGGTCCGTTCCATCCCACATTTCTTTCTCTCACCCTTTATTCTCTATCCTCTTTCTCTTTTATCTAGAGTTTGTTTTTTCACTACTTTCTCTCCTTAAATATGTCTTCCTCTACAGATTCAAAGGAATTCTCTTTCGAAGTTCAGGGCCTGAAATTTGATACCGCGGAAGATATTAAACCTTATCTCGAAAAACTGGATCAGATTCCTGATGTCAAGAAAATCAATCTCGCTGGTAATACCTATGGTATTGAAGCTTCCAAAGCTTTAGCTGAATCACTCAAGACAAAAACTGATTTGGAGGTCGCTAATCTGTCTGATATATTTACTGGTCGACTTCGTGAAGAGATCCCAACTTCTCTAGATGCTATCTTAATAGCTCTGTTAAATTGTCCTAAACTTCACACTATTGATCTATCAGATAATGCTTTTGGAATCGCCACCATTGATCCTTTAGAGTCATTTTTATCTAAACATACACCGTTAGAACATCTTATCTTAGCAAATAATGGATTTGGTCCTTTTGCTGGATCTAGAGTAGCTACAGCTTTAGAAAAATTAGCGGAAGCTAAAAAGAAAGCATCATTAGAAAAAGTTGCTCCTCTTCAGACTGTTATTTGTGGTAGGAATAGATTGGAGAATGGATCTATGGAAGCTTGGGCCTCTTTTTTGGCTTCGCATGGTACCATTAAAGAACTTCGACTGTATCAAAATGGTATCCGTCAGGAAGGTATCGAACATTTATTTTTATATGGATTATCTAAGTCACCTGTCCTTGAAAAACTTGATCTTCAGGATAATACATTTACCGAGAAAGGTGCTCGTGCGTTGAGCAAAGTATTTAATAGTTGGAAGAATTTGAAAGAATTGGGTATTAGCGATTGTTTGTTATCAGCTAGAGGTGCTGAAATCCTTGCCCAAGCCATTTTGGAAGGTGAAGAGTTATCTAGTTTGGAAACTTTGAAATTACAGTACAATGAAATTGAACCCAATGGTATTGAATTATTGACTAAGGCTATTTCTAAGAATATTCCCAATCTTCAGTTATTAGAACTTAATGGTAATAGATTTGCCGATGATCATGAAGCTATAGATGCTATTACCAAAATTTTTGAAGATAGGGGTTTTGGCGAGTTGGATGAGTTGGATGATATGGAAGAAC
>JAJMIF010000122.1:37375-64035 GCA_030583505.1 Sugiyamaella castrensis
AAAAAAAAAAAAAAAAAAAAAAAAAAAAAAAAAAAAAAAAAAAAAAAAAAAAAAAAAAAAAAAAAAAAAAATTAGAAAGAACAATAATAATAATAATAATAATAATAGCATTAATAATAATCATCAAGTATGAAATAAAGCGCATGGGATCTATTGTAAATCTCTCTCGTCGCATATGTATTTTTAATTTTGTTACGATATTTAATATAGTTTGACATCAGACAGAAAGAAAAAGCATTAAGAAACTTCTTTTCCTTGGCACCACACCCACTTTCCCAAGCGATAGCACGAATTCCATTGGCACTCCCATAGCTTGCTCCGATTATTCTGTCTATACGTTTGTGAAACCGAGAGTATTGACTAAGCCCCAATTTTCGCCTCGGCCTGGCTCTTTTTGATATATTTTGTTTTCTCTGTTTCTCATATTTTCTGGCTTGGAATAGTGATAAGTCATTTCTTGTGATATTCGTTTTTAACCATTCCCTCTCCAGAAATCTGCAACTCTCTCAAACCAGTTCTTTTTTTCAACACTATTATTCTGTACTTCTGAAAGTGGTCGACTCAATTTAGTGTCCTTCTCAATCCATCTTCTTTCAAGCCATTTCTCCATACTTTTTTTCCGGCGTGGTAATGACTTCAACTCAAACCGCTGACAGTTAATCTCAGCACGGATATTTTGGGAGGGGGTTTCAGAAAAAATAATGTCCGCTAATTGTGGTACTCTTTCAATCCATTGTGTAGGATTCGTTGGGTCTCGAACAAAATACGTTATTGTCAAATCATACACAGCCCTTGTCCCGGATTTGCGGAGTAATGGTAAAGATTTAGTGAAACCATACAGTCGTGGGTATAATAAATGTTGCAGGGGTTTAGTTCCGAGTTCTTTGCAAACAGCGGCATTTTTAGATATAATATCATCTGTAGGAATTTCCACCTCCGGGAATAATACTATCCAAGCTACTTGGTTAACAACAAAAACACTAAGAAGAATCATATCCAAGATAAGCTTCAAAGCAGCAGATACAATTCTCATGATTAACATGATTAATCGTGGTAACAGCTACGTTAATGACTTTCAATCACTTACCTGCCGTCTGGGAAGCTATTACCGGACGAAGAGTTTTACCTAATGATTTGGGAGTCAAAGACCAGTTAGGATTGCTAGTATATCTGTGGTAAATAGTCCGAGGATGAGGGATTCGGAAACAAGTTCCCCAGGAAAAAAAGTAACACTGCCCAGATAATTTATTCTGTTCAGCAAGGCACCCGATTAGCATATTATCAATAATAGATTTATGATTGGCTAAAATGTTAGCTGATTACTCGTCCTTGTATTATTATATACTTACAAATAATCAAGGCTGATTCGGATTGATGGATCAAATTACCATAAACTTCGACTGAAATGCATTTTTGCTACGCGTTAGTATAATTATGAATTATTTATTGACTTCTGTTATCATACCTCGAACATCATAATGGTACTCCAGAAGATTCGGACATATCCTGTCTTAACTTGATCCCGCACCGAACCAGGAAGTAAACGACATAAAGGTGCAACTGCAACGTAATAAACGATTAATAATAAGCCTATATGACAAAGACTTCCAATAATGGTGGGATTTAAGTTCATTCTGGACTGGTTGAGTTATTTGTAAGAATAGTGAAATTTGAGAAACTAACACCACCATCAGCCTGATGTATTATAACGTCAATTGTGCATGGCAACGTTTTAAAGTTAAAGTTGCATGACGTCAACTTTAAAATGTTATCGATCTAGCTAGCTTATCAAGATAAGCTGAGCCACACGGCGCTATCATGATTGACAGTAACTATTATGTGCAAAGTTATTATTACCAAAACGAGTACGACGAGGAAACGCTTCGTTAAAGATTAGAAACGATTGATACTGATTGTAACAATCTGGAAATAAAACCCACTTACAGCTCTTGATTGGTCGTCGCTATTGTGCAAGATTCGTACCCAAATCTTGTTAATTGTTACTATTCTTGTTCAGACAAACTCCGATGCCTCGGTTAGATACCGATAGCTTCCTCCGAATTCAATTATAATGTGAGATCACATATTGCTCATATTCTCAAGTCGAGAGGTCGGAGAAGAACCAGAATCAAGACAAATCGATTATTATTAGATAAACGATATTAAGTGACAACATCTATTGTTGATGTAGTTAGTGTGGAAAAAAAGGTATGGGTCCCTTGGATCCCCTCCCCATCCGCAGCAATAACTAAGAGCAACACCTCGTGTAATAGTTAGTAAGGACAGCTCATCCTCGTCGGAATCCGACAACGGCTTGGACTCTTGTGTAGACTTCATTCTCCAACTCGGAATCATTCGCTGTTTTGAGAGATCTCCTTGTACAAAGTGCACTTCCGGCTGCCAGAGGTAACTAAGTATAGCCTGGGAATAGCCCAAGAGATAGATAAATTCGTAAATTAATTAATATTATACATTCAAGAAGTCATTATCATTTTGATGCAACCTTTTAAAAATACACACCATTCATAACATGGAGATATCCGATAACTCAACAGATGCAACCGCAACTTGAGGAGTACTTGAATCGGAACCGTTAGCCCAGAACTGCTCACACTTCCAAAGAGCATCAGCATATAATGGAAATTTCTCAGAAGCCCAAAAATGCCAGTATCGACGAATAATTTGCCGATGTTCTTCGCGGATTGCATTTCGGGCCGCCATATATACAACTACAGCCATATGCTGTGAAAGTGCAGTATCTAATGGGATAGCATCAATTTTTTCACACACTTTACCAACGAGAGTTTCAATAAGTAATCCATGTGCGGGAGAATTAGACGGAGCCAATAATGGCAGAGATGCGGATGGAATAGAAGACGAAGAAAAAGAAGAAGAAGAAGAAGAAGAGGAATCGGATGATGAACGAGAAGAAGATGACAGTGAAGAACGCTCGAAAGCCGTCAAAAGACATGCATACCTCCAAGCATTCCCCGCAAGATCAGCATAAGAGTCCTCATTTTGATCAATGAGCAGGACTTCATTTAAAGCTCTAGTAAATGAATCCCTCGAACAAGGCACTTCACTAAATAATTCAGGTATCATAAGAAAAATATTTTTTGGACATCCAACAAGAGAGAAAAATTTATTATCAATTGTTTCTCGATGCCAACTTTCAAAGATAAATGATCGATTGGGTGTTGCCAATACACCAGTAACATCATACCAATTAAGTAGAGTAACAGCATGTTGTAAACCCGGAGTATTGGTGAAAGCTTGAAGAAGTTGTTGTTTATTTGTACAATGAAGGTCAAGTAACGAACGAGCCCCCTGCAAATGACGATGCCACGCTCCAAAAGAACCTTGACATACATCAAAATAAGTGAATGCTAAAATGGAAAAAACTGCTTCAATCACACCATTATTAATAAATTGTTGCAATTCTTCTATAGCAGTAGCTCGAAGTTGTAATGAATTCAATTCAGCTTCTAGGGAGTTGTTATTTTTATGATCTAAACATGCAGAAACAAATTTCCATATTGTAGATAAGATTTCAGATTTTTCAATTCCTTCCTGTGACTTCATACTTGTATTTGTTTGTTTAGCATGATTGAAAGCGGTTAAAATTGCTTTTATTCCCCATAAAAAATTGGATATTCTCAATGGGTCGACGTCATCATCGACTACTTCATCTTCATCGAGACATGCAAATGGGTCATGTTCCTTTTTGTGAGAGAAGAGAAATCCTGGTAAACTAGAGGATTTCTTTAAGTTATCTTGCCCATGATGACCATCACTAGTATTATTACTATTTGTGATAGTACTAGTAGTACTACTAGTAGTTGTATCACCATTAGAAGAGACAGAAGAACGGGCGGTACCATTATTACTAGCAAGGCCATTTATAACTACACCAGATATATTAGGAGAAACACTTGTAATTATCACTGATGGGTCTGAGTTGTTATCTTCATCACCATTTCTCATACTAACATAACTGCTACTACTAACATGACTCCAAGTAGAAGGTGATGTTTCTTCTTGTGGCGATATTGAGGGAGTTGGTGTATGTGATACAATTGTACTAGCAAAATTTGACGTAGAAATTCCAGAGCTGTCGTCATTATTATTAGAAGTTGCACCAGTAATACTATTATTTATCATTGATTGTATAGGCGTTTCCGGTTTCGATTTACATTGTCCAGTTCCTCCACCACCAACTGACGTCTGCCATATAATTCGTGACGGGTAACCTTCACATTTTATATTTGCTTTTAAACATGGAGTACAAGCCGGTCTATTAAGATCACATTTTATACCCCGGTTTCGACACGTGAAGCAATCACGGTCTCTACGAATGCCTCTTGGTTTTCCCTTTTTGATCGGTGGAGGTTTCTTGATACCACTAGTTGTTGTAGTAGTACCCATTGTGACTTATACTAATAATCGTGGTATCATGGAATACGCGAAAACTTGATTTTGAAATTTGAAGAATCTCAGAGTAACTAAAATTGAAACTAATCCTTACCATTCCATAGAATTAAAATAATCCATAAAGAAACTAAATTTGGATTGTAGGTATTCTTAAAAATAAGACTTCATGTACCACTTTGTCAGGATCAATTCTATCTATTTCTATAACCCGTTTGGCTTAATCAATTATTTATATTATTGAATCACAACAATCTTCCTAACTAAGAAAATTATACCCCCAAAAAATACGAAATACTCTTCGTTTCTTTCCAATTCGAATGAAATATCTAAAAAGAACAATCAGATGATGATGATTGTATGTAGAGTTCCATCTATTACCTTGTGTTAGGTTAACTTCCTCTCGTACAATGTCTGGAAGCTATTTTTTCAATGACCCCGCCCTGAAAGATAAGGTCTGGACGGGCTGGGGAAAGAAGGCACCAAAAGAAAAAACACGCTGGTTTGTTTCCTTCCACCTTAAGTAAGATATGCACCTACATGTACATTTGTGGCTCAAGCATTTGTTAAAAGTTTTGATCTAACCTGGTATAAGCTGTGACGTGACATTCACTCACCCGTATAATTAGCGTTTCAATTAATGACAGGAGAACTAAACAAAAAAATACATAACAAGGTTAACTTATCTATTCACATGTTAATTTAATTTTGGCTTTCATTTTAATGCTGATAAATGTTATATTTTATCGGCTAAATCTACTACCGGCAACCTCTATCCGGAGACGGGCGGTGTATGTATAAAAACTTATATGAAAATATAGCTGTTACACAAAAATTTACACATGAAAATATAGCTGTCTGGCCACTTGGCAAAAATCGTAAGCTGGCACACAATATCACCCTTTTATTCGTTTTTGTTTATTTTGCCCAGTTTTCGATTATGACTCTTTAGACCCCATAGTTTTTCTCGGCAGCATCAGGATCAGGATCTCAATCCCACCTGAATTGGGGGTAAAGTGCGGTGTTGAAACTGATAGTATTAAAGAAGAAAGATAAGATTCAAACCAGCTGCAGTAATATTAATTCAGTTAGTTAGTCATTCGGTAAATTAACCCCTGCCCTTTTCTATTTTGGGCAACTAGGATGACACGGATACGCAGCGCCGTCTCGACTATCCTGATTCGAAGGCCGGATCCTCCGACCTAATATTGGAATTTTTTTACCGCCGGAATTGCCTCTGTTGCTGTGGCCTGCGGGTCTAGAAAAGAATCTACTACAGTTCGATTGAATATAGTACATTATACCAGTTGTAATGGGTACACTAGCTGAAGTAATAATTCTGTTATTAATTAATAACGCACGTACGTAGATGATCGATCGACGAGGAATATTTGCTGAAGAGCTAGAGTCCAGCCTTACACAGCTCGACGCTCTGGGCGCGCTGCTATCTTGTAGCTACTGAACTAGCTACTAGCTAGTAGCTAGAGAGTTCAGCCTTACTATTCGCATCGGTCGATCGATCCCACTAGGACTTTTTAAGTTCTAACTTCTTATATCCTGACTCCTTAGTATTCAGCCTTGTTATGGGCGTGCATGCCTATCGGTCTTTTTGTATTCAACTGAGATTTTACGGACATGCTTCCAGCGAACAACTCATATTTAATTGTGGATATTGTGGAATCATTTGAAGATGGTTCTTCTTGCTCAGACATCCATTATACTGGCAGCAGTCTGCTCATCGATGGTTGTTGCTTTTGAAAATACTGCTCCTTTAATCTTCATTTCAAATACTAAAGAACCAACTGCAATTGATGTTGCGGGTCTTGAAGAACCATCATCATGGTCAACGGAATCTGTTGTGAGAGGTTCCATTGACGCTCTTGCATCATGTCCTTATGATGCTTATATTATCATTAATCAGCCAAATGTGAAAGATTCTGATTTATCGGCTTCAAATATGCCCCATTTCTCTGAATTATTCTCAACTGCTATTTATACCAAACAATATGAATCTCTATATTCCGTCAACCCCACTCCTGTAATCGATGAATTTGTTATAATTAATTGTCAAGCTGAATTGATACAAGTCGATACTCTCACAGGATCGTTTGAGACATATGTTGATACCAAACCTCGATTGATTAGTGTTGATTTCCCTGTTCTTCCGGAAAATCCTAAACTTCGAGCAAAGGCTCTTAGAGACAGTGATGGGTTATTGTTCTCGGTAGTTTCCAAATTACCATCCCCTAATTTTGTACTTATTTATAGTGGAGCAGGCGATATTAGTATCGCTGATAGTATGGAAAATCCTCAATCAGAGTCAGAGTCAGAGTCAGAGTCAGAGTCAGAGTCAGAGTCAGAGTCAGAGTCTAATTCCAACCTTACCCCTTCTAAAATTGAGGTGACTGACCCCGAATCCTCATCTTATTCTTCATCATCGAATATCACATATATTTCTCTTTTCCAGAATTATCAATTCTTTTCTCCAGGTATTTGGATGACATCTATCGTTTCAATTTTGTTCCTTTTAGTCTTGGGCATTGCTCTCACTTGGATTTCAGGACTTCAAGTTTCGTACAAGGCATTTGAAGCTCAACCTACTGTTAATTCGGACAAACGTTGATATGATCAATGTAAGTGATCAATGGAAGTCGAATATATAGTTAGCTTCGTAATAATATTAAGCATATAGACCTTTCAGGGAGTTGCCTCGAGACAGAAGGCTGAATCGCTTATATACGGCCCAGAGGGCTAGAGCTGTCCTAGCTGTCTGGGAGATTGTTCTCACCAGGATAGCGCTGCCCCCTGGCATATTTGGAAGACGCGCTTCACTGCAATCGCCTGAACATGGCTAACGTCCGGGGATTGGATCCGAAGACTGCCAATGCAATTCTCAAGCTATGCCCAAATCGCCGGTGGCAGACAAGGGGTTATATCCGACACAACATGGGGAACATCGGCAGAGGGGGAGACGGCCAAGCTTAATAAGATAACCAGGGGTAAATTATTGCTCAAACGGAATGAGATCCAGACTGCCGGAGACAGATAAACCTTCCCTCCCAACAACAAGCGTATTCCCAAACTGATCTACTCAAAACATCATTCGTAAAATAACTTTTTTTGCTATACGTAAATACAATACTGTCATCATATTATTAATGACACAACATCCGGTACATGTACAGAATCACCACTATGAAAAATCCAAAACAAAAACGACATCATCTCTGAACAATCGGATAATCCCTCTTCTTTTTCAATAATAACTACATGCAGACGATAATAATCATTATCAAACCATTTAATCTCCTCTGGTTCTCTTGGCCTGTCTCTTGCCTGTACCACGGGTCTTGAGACCACGGTTCTTCTTTTGAGCTCTTTGTATCTTGGAAACTTTTTCGATCTTCTGGGCGAATCCATATCTGACAAGACGGTAACGGGGTTCGAATTTCTTAAGGGCCTCAGCAGAATCATAAATCAAACCAAAACCAGTGGATTTACCACCACCATATTGGGTTCTGAAACCAAAGACGGAGACAGCATCTTTCTCAGTTTTGTAAATGGTAGCAAGTTTCTCGCGGAGTTCATCCTTGGAAACATTAGCTCTGTTGGGGTGGAGAACGTCAACAACGAATTGACGACGACCCAAAAGTGGGTTTCTAATGAACTTTCTGGTACGGATCGTAACGGCGTCACTCTAAATTTGTTAGTTCAATCCATTCATCTTCAACACTCCGCTCCCTACTAAAACTCATGATCTTAATTCTTAATTCCAAAATAAATTCAATTTGTTTTATCTTAATTATTAACTTCATTCATTCCCCTTTAATAACTCACCATTTTGAATGTTCTTGTATCGTTAGTTCTGTCGACAAAAGATACTGATGATACTGGTTGTTTGAAGATGATGATGCTGTAATATCGCTATTGAGATTGAGTTGGTGGTCTGGCTAGGTTTGAGTGAAAAACCTGCAGGAAAGTCTAAGTATATTTCAGAATACTGTGACGGTTAATTCCGTAATAGGGAATAATGTCTTGAAAGATTTTGTGGTTAGGGTAAAATAGCATATAGTCGAGATCTTCCAATCTTGACACTGACACAATTATAAATGTAGCTAGGTGCCTATGTCTATGGTCCTGGTACCTAACCGTAACCATCCAGACGTCGTTACGTGGTTTGGTTACTTTATGGTTGAAGGGTTGTAGCTCCAGACCGGGCCCTAAGCCCTTCGCATAGCCATACATTTTTGAACACATCACTACTACTATATATATACATGACTTAACTCAGTCAAACCCAATTCATTATTCGAACTTCACTTGTTCGAGTTTCTACAGTATAGTACTATAACTAGTAACTTTAACACTACTGTAACTTAGTGCATAGTCACATTCAAGGTTGGGAAACAGGGGAGCAGTATCTGCTCTGAGCCATTTTTAATAGTCAGAATAATCACATATAGCTACCATAACTAACTACAATTTTTTCTTAAGATTTTGATTACTTAACTTTCCCGTTCGATTCTTTTCTCTCTTTGATTTTTTTTATCTTCGATATTGATTAAGTAATCCAAAGTATCTATCTGTATATGCGCGTATAACCGTGGCTTGATTCTCTCAGAATATCTGATCTGGATTCTGGAAGTACCAGATTTTTTTGTTTTTTCTTTTTTTTCCAGTTATGGGGATGCTTTATGCGGCTCATGCGGCAACAGGTTTTTGTCTAGCGCCGTCCGATATCATCTCTATCGCGCCCGCGAGTTGTCAGTACAGATAGACCCATCCAGTTTTAATCCAGTTGAATTCGTTAGTTCTATCCGGTAATTTCGTAGAAGACATTATGCCCGTACCGGAAGAAAAGCAAGGTAAGTATGATGATGGTTTAATGTGGGAATGTTAGACATAGTTCATGTAATCTAACTAAAATAGATATATCCGAAGAAGCGCGCCTGAAGTTGGAGTATCAGGAAAATGAGAAAATTGCTAATGAAGGTAAGAATGAAAATTAAGAATAACGATGTCTACTGCCCGAGACGTGACAGTTCTAACAATCGCCTCTTTATAGAATATAAAATATGGAAGAAACAATCGCCCTTCCTATATGATGTGCTAGTGACTCGAGCACTTGATTGGCCATCTCTCACTGTTCAGTGGTTACCAGAGACATCTCAGAGTAATTATTTTACAACATCGAGTCTACTTATTGGCACTCATACTTCCGACAATGACCATAATTATGTTGAAGTTGCAAAAGTAGATATCCCTAAGAGTAATTATAATGGAACCCAAGGAACGATTCTTAATAAGGTAGATGTAATTCAGAAAATAGATCATGAGAGAGAGGTGAATAAAGCTAGATACTCTCCCAAAGAACCTAATATTATTGCTACTATGGCACCAACAACTGAAACATTGATCTTTGATAGATCCATTCTTCCTGAAGCTTCACAAGATCATATATGTACTCCACTATTACGGTTGCAACACCATAAGCGGGAAGGATGGGGATTATCATGGTCCCCATTCAAAAGTGGGTCTTTAGTTACTGGTGCTGAAGATAAAACGGTAGCGCTATGGGATATATCGAAAACTACCACCGGTAGTAATGTTGTCAAACCAATATATGTGATTGAGAATGATTTTGACGCTATTGTGAATGATGTTAGTTGGTCACCGAAGTTTGAGACAGTATTTGGTGCTGCTGGTGAAGATCATAGTGTTCGTATATATGATACTCGTAGTCTTGAAGCGGCTGTGTTCACATTCAAAAATGCTCATGATGAAGCGATTAATGCATTAGATTTCAGTCCGTTTGATGAAACTGTGTTTGCTACAGCTTCTTCCGATGGGAAAGTAGGCGTATGGGATTTACGTAAACCGGATGAACCTATAAAGAGACTTAATGGCCATTCTGCCGAAGTTTCTGGTGTTGAATGGTCACCTCACGATCCATCTGTTCTGGCATCTGCTGGATATGATCGTCGGGTACATATTTGGGATTTGAGTTTATCACATGTTGAATCGGAAACTTCCGAGGGTCCACCTGAGCTTCTTTTCATTCATGGAGGGCATACCAATAAAATTTCTGATTTCTCTTGGCATCCCGAATTACCTTGGGTGTTAGCATCTGCTTCTGAGGATAACGTCATTCAGGTATGGAAAGTTGCCAGTGCTATAGTTGATAAAGAGATAGGAGATGAGGAAGAAGAAGAATAGAGTGGTATTAGATTACTACCAATGTCATAGACTTTGAAAATAACTCCAGAGAACATGTATTATTATCATTTTTATTTTATTTTATATATATTTTATTAAATATGGCGTTTTTACAACATGGGAGAGTAATACTCTCGCTCTTTGACTTGAGGCCTCGTTCTGGTTGGGTGATATTACCCAAGCAGCAAGTGAGAATCATATCATATTTTTTTCAGACCTGAGATTTATCATGTTGGACATGATGCCAGAATAGATATCCTAGCCTGATAATATAGATCCTCCAGTTGTTTATCCAATTTCTCAAGTCTGACTTGACATTGTCTTTCTTCTAGTGATATATCATCAAACATGATGGCAGGCCAACCGCTATGTTTCAAACATTTACGCCTTTCGTTTAAACAGATACCATTCCGACCAATCAAAGCGTCTACCGAACACATCTGTTGCCAAATTTCCAGCCTATTTTTGCCGTCAATATCTTTATCCACATAGCTTCCTAATAATTTTTCGTCCATTCCACATATATCTCGTTTCTTCACTCCTTGCTCTTGAGCTATCTCCTCACTAAGTCTTTTAGTGCGATCTTTAGATAATTTAATATACTTTTTCCTTTGATCTAAATACAGCAGATGATTATGCTCTTCTTTCTTCTCCTTATTTATTTGGTCTAATAATTGCCCATCTATTCTGGCTAGTATATCTTTTTCAGGAACTGTCGGTAGTTCCAATCCAAGTTTTCGAAATTCTCTTACACTATTAGTTCCATTTACAAGAGCCGCCATTTCGGATTCCGTCACTCCTACCAATGATTCAATTTGTCGTTTAATAAATAATAACCCATGTTCTTTACAACAATATTTAGATCGTGATGGTCCTTTAGTCATTATCGGATTATAACATTCCGGCAACCGACATTTTCGTTTCCACACTGGCAGTTTACCTTGTTCACGACATAGCGGGCAGGCAAATGACACCACCAGTCTGGCCCGATTTTCATTCATATCAATACATGCACCATGAAACCAATCATCACAAAAATCACATCCAATCATCCATTCACCATTATCAGGTTTACGACAAATACAATATACAAGCTCATCTGCTGTTGAACCAGGCGAATGTTTCCTTGGCACTCTATGTGTTCGGGCCACATGTTTCTTGATTGATCTCTTTTTAATTTCACTAACTGGTCTAGCGTTTAGTGGATTTGAGGTTATATTTGCTTGCTGGATAACCATAAGAGTTTCCATTCGATCAGCTGTTGATTCTTCATCGGCTTCTGGAGAAACTGTTGCTTCTGATGATTCCGACCGGTCTTTTCTGGATGTAGTAAGGGGTGATGGAGTTGCTGCTGCTATAGAATTTATTAACATATTATCCTCATTTATGATTTCATCCATGATATTAATAATTATTCTTCGAATAATAATAAAATAGTACAGTACAGGTAATTTGAATCATCTGGATAAGAAAGATGTAAGAGAGTTAGCTTTTCGCGTTAAGTTAACTAACAGTTAACCCCCACTTGTTGCATGCATACATCGGATCCATGCAAATATGAAGATCGATCGACATTGAATTCATGTCATGTGAATGTCATGTGATATGTCATGTGATATGTCAAAAAAGTTCTTAACAATAACCCACGAAGGTGACTTAACGGGAAGATGGCAAATTCTTTAAGATATACATTGTATTTTCCTTCTCTTTTACATTTTATACATTTATAAGATTATCTTAATATAAACTATTATATTAGGAACTTCATTTGAACTGTTCTTATTCCGAGCATAAGCGCCTCCTTGGCTTTTCGCGTAATGTTAGCTGACAGTAGCGCGCGCGTAGCTGACGGCCGGTAGCTGAGCTGAACAGAAACTCGCTTCAGCCGCGTCATACTAACACGGCTGACTGCGATAACGCGATAATCTATAAGGTGATCGACAGAACTGTAATAGCTGAACTTTTAATGGTCAGATCATTTGCCATCCTCTTTGATTACCAAAGGTCAGTTGCTTCGTCGGTAATATTATTATTGCTCGTACTTTCTATAATGGTCAAAGAACGTAAACCACCTAAGGAACGCCTCCATGAAGTTGCTCCTGAACCAGCAACCAGTATCGATGAAGTCGTAAATGATAGTGACGGTAATGATGAATCCTACTTGGAGCCATTACGTTTACCACCTGGATCCACTTTATTCCTCATTCAAAAGATCCATCGATATTCATCTTATTCATTTACTGGATTTCTAGCTCTACATGCTAGCTCGGTTATATTTGCCCCTTTGATCTCAGTAGAAGCTGGTGAATCAACTTTCCAATTTACTAGAGCAATATACCAATCTCCTTCTATCGAACCTGTACTAGTATATGGTTCATTGGCTGCTCATATCATATCAGGAATGATTATACGAGCTCATAAAACCTATCTTAATAAGAAACATTATGATCTGTGGAAATTGCCTAGATTCTCACCTTTGGCGGTGTCTGGATATGTGGCCATTCCTCTAGTATTTGGCCATATTGTCTTGTCAAGAATTGCCCCCCAGGTAATTTTGGGAGATAGTTCATTGATATCATTGAAATATGTTGCCCATGGATTTCATAGGTGCGCTATTGTATCTTGGTTAGGTTATATTCCGCTAGTATTTCTTGTCACTTATCATGTGATATGGGGTTGGAAGCGATGGTTATCTTTATATGGGAAAAAGTATACGAAAAAGACATATACGTTATTTGGTAGCTTACTACTAGCTGGATATATTAGTTTGGCAAGAATATCCAATGCGTCTGATTCAGTTGGATGGGTTGGACGTCAATTTGATAAGGTTTATAAAACTTTTTACATATAACTGAGGAATTAAAGGGGTTCTCTTTGGTTGTTTATTTATTTTTCTAAATACTCATACTGGTCTGGAAGTCTTTGCGACGAGAAGAGAGGACCCCGTTTTCTATCACTAGTTATACGTTCGGCCGTCGCTTTCCTAGATCCAGTATTTAACTAGTATTTAATAATATATTAATTAACATACAAAATCATATTATATATATATATATATTTACAAAAATCCTAAAACAATCAAGCCTAATGTTTATTTCCTCAATTCACCTCTAACACGAGACTTCTGTAATTCAATCACTCCTTCAATTTTACTCATAGCAAGCTCTAAAAGTTCTTTACGTTGTTGAAGTTCAATGTGTCGTCGGATTTTGATATCCTGCTTTGCAAGTGCCTCAACTTGTTCATCGGTTAGGTTTTTACCAAGACGATTATCTAGTTCTCGCGGGAAATTATAATAAAAATCTGAAAGAAGCTCCACATTTAAGAATAAAACAGCAGTTTGCGTCAATTTATCTGCAACGACATCCAGAAATACCTCAGGGCAATAGTATTTATTCTCCTTAGATTTACATTGACGTGATTTAATAGCCGCCATCCGCATTTTCAGAATATCCCCACGATCCCGTAGAAAAACTGCCTCATGACCTTTGCCAATCAAAGCCTGAGAGAATCCAAATGCTTCGGTACCTTCAACTGCAATAGGAGCAGCAGAGGTAGCAACTGATGTATTATTTTCTGCAGTTGGACGAGTCTGATCAATAAACTTCATAACTTGGGTTAACTTATTATTACCAATACTCCTCTTTAATGACGAAAAGCTCGATTCACACTGACGAAGCTCTTCTTTCAACAGATTATAACTATGCTCACGTGAGCTGGTCCATTCCCGATCTTCAACTTCAACTTCATATTTATAGGGTTTAATACAATTTTCTACTTGGTCGGCAGTAGAATAAAATCTCATGTTCAGAATATCAGCAGTCGCTTCCTGAATCGCATTACGTGCGAATGGATGGTTACGAAAATTAGTTGTTGACACTAAATTATCCATTTCATTAGAAAGAGCATTAATAACAAGGGAAGTCGATAATCGTCCAACACCAAGTTTAGTTAGACTTGACGTCGAAGCATCTAACTTACGATGCCAGAAAACATCATCAGGTGCTGAATTAGGAAGCTCGCTCAAAGGAGGTCCAAATAAATCAAAAATATCAACATTACTAATATCATTGTTGTTGTTGTTTTTGCCTGATGACCTGCTAGGTGCTGGTGGCTTGTTCCAATATCTTTGAGCTAGAATATCTAATACCTTTTGGTCAAGCTCACTTTTGAGAAGTTTTCGAACTTGATCACGACCCAATTGGGTAGTGAGATCCTTGAATGCTAATTTAAAACTATCAATTGAACCAGCAAGATAAGTTTGAGGAGTCAGAACTCGATCATTATATTCAACTTTAAACTGATAAGTGGCTTCTTCAAGTTCTTGTTGGATTGATTCGGAAGTAGGTTGAAGACTGTTAGCCATAGTTTTCTCCAAAACGGCCATCAATTTCTTTCTTAATTGCCCAGTACCTACAGTACAATCTGAATATATCTGATGCTGAGAAAAATAATTGGCCTCATTTTGAGAAACAAGTGAAGTAATATTTGCATTCCGTCGAAACAGTGCTACCCCAGTAGGAGTTGGAGTTTTAGTGATAACTCCTACATAACCCATTTTTAATGGATAAGATTGATTGGTGAGTATGTCATACCCACGTCCACTATCAACCAAATCCATTTTTGTTATAACTCCGATTGTCCGCTCACCACGTGGATCTACTCGTCGACTGGCCTTCAATGCACTAGAATTGGCCAAATCAACATCAGCAGCAGAAATAGCCAGAATTACATTAGGAGCCTGGATATATTTTTCACACAGTTGATTAATACGCTGTTTCAAGCTACCTGGCTGGTCCGAAGCTGCAACTTGGATATATCCCGGTAAGTCAATTAAAGTTAAGTCAGGAATATGAGGAGAATAAATATGCAGTTGAATAGGTTCATCAGATACGGCTTCTGTATCAGGAACAGATAAATTAAGATCAGTTAAAGTTCTCTGGATGTGTGAAAAATCAGTAATCTTACCTAAACCAAGGGCTGGAAACTCACCATATTCAGAAGCAGAGTCGGGAGTATTGATTAATGTTAGTTCAATGGGTCTTCTAGTAACCATATTCGATCCCTTTGGTAGGAATTCATGACCAACGATTGCTTCTAAAACAGATGATTTACCTGAACTTTGAGATCCTATGACAACTATTGACGGTAATTGTAATGTATCCGATTGATCGACTCGCTGTAAAATATTGCGAATTTCAATCATTTTCTTTGTTAGAAGCATCATCTGATCTTCGGTACTAGCAGTAGAAGAAAGTTTATTATTATTATTATCATCATCAACACCAAGGGCAACAGCAGCAAGTGCAGCAGCACCAGCGCTACTTCCATCCCCATTATTATTACCGTTACCGTCTCCTTCACCAGAAGAATTATTCTCCTTTCCAGCACTACCGTCACTCCCACTAGCCCAGAATTCTCCTAGGCTAAAATCAGGTAATTCGATACTCTCTAATGCAGATTTAGCGTTGGAATAAGTGTCACTAATCCAGTCTGTAGCTTGATTTATTTTATCGGTAGTATAAGTAGATGCCTCTTGGACTTTGTAATTAACGTAAGCAGCTCCACCAACTACTGCACTAGCAGCAGCAGCCGGTATTCTTACAAACTTGCCTAGAATCTTAGGAATTGTGTATATTGAAAAAGCCCTTACAGCAGAAGTATTCATTGATCCTGATACAGGGGTGTGTAATCTACGTATAAATGGTGATGGATATTGGAGTAGCAGTGTGTTTCCAGGAATCAATCGGTGGTTTAGAGCCATTTTAGAATGATTTGAAAGATTTGGGGTTGACTTTGAAAAATGTGATTTGGCACATCTACTAGTAGAGATACCGGAAAACAGACGGTTATTTCTGGGTGATGTGATTATGGCTTTCAGACTGGTTGGTCGTAGCGAGTAGTTGATACCACCGCGTCTGGCTGCAACATTCGAAAGCATTTAGAAAATAGAAAATATCGAGACAGAAAAAAATAGAAAACACAACTCAAATAATTTAAAAAATACGCACCAGCCACTTTCACAAACTAAATGGCGCAAGTTGTGCTGTGCTGCTGTATCTAGCAAAACAGACCAACACTTTCCGAAATACAGCAGGACGAGAAAGAAATATCTCCTCAACTGCACAAAAGGAACCCACACAATTATCAAGAGAAATATCCCACAAAGAGTTGTAAAGAAAAAGACTCTTGAATTGTTTGTTTGTTCAGAAATTCTAATTCCGTGAAGTTTGCTTGCCTGATTTCTAAGGGGGGAACTGAAGAGGCGATAGATAAGTTTACCAACTTTACATATACGAACGCACGTACGGGTTCGGGTATATCACGAGTTCGAAGGTTATATGCGCTTGCTTGTGCGGCGCTTGAATGGATCTGATGTTCACGAATATCACGACGTAACCGGACAGACGTTGCCAAATACTTCATTTGAACTGTGCTGTAACTTTAATTACATGGAGAAATAGTTTTAAAAGAAGTTCAGCAATGTTTGGTCTTGGATTACTTTATTATGGTATGAGAGAATGTGAATTATAACTAGGGCTTAATATAATTAATTGTACTGTGTTCTGAAACTAACTAATAGTTGTCATTCTTCTCCTAAATGCTGTGGCTATTCTTAATGAAGAACGATTTATTTCAAGATGTGTGTGTTGAAGTATAGTAAAATGGATTGAATGTATTTCGGTGGGACCGGCTGATTGTTATATACTAACGCTCCATAGTGGGATGGGATTCAACAGGAGATAACCAAGGATTTGGGTCAAATAGTGGTGAAGAGTCTATCAAATCAAGATTGCTTAGTTTGATAAAAGCTACTAGGACGGTTATGAGACGTAAGTTTACAGAATGAGGAAGGTCAACTAAGGGCACTGAGTCGAGTCTTGTTAACGAGGTAGTGCCCTATCGCCAGAGGCTAAACTAAATAACACACCACCATCTAACTATATAGCGTTCCTTATTGCTTTCAATATTACTATAATTGTTTATGAGTTGGTACTAGGTTAATTATATTTATTCAAATAAATAGTGTTATACATGTTCTGTATCTTAAAACTCTTTCTTTTCAAGAGGATTGTATCTGAGAAACTTCTCAATAAGATCAACATGAGTAAGCTAGTTTGTTAGAAACTAATAGAAGTTTGTATGTATCATCTGCTTCTTCTGGGACTCGCTTTGCCCTAGAGCCTCAGAGCCTCCAGTGGCTAGTACCTATCTCATGGTTTCCTTCCAAGTTCTTGAGCGACTTAAGCGTCCTAAATTCATCAACTTACAATCATTCGACGACAACAATATCTCTTGAGACCCAACTTATCCAAGGCATCACCTTCTGAGAGGTTCTCATCTTGAAGATATGAAAGGTATGTATCCCACTTGTCACCGATAACCTGAGAAATGTTAGTATCAGTAACCATTCTAAAAAGAAAAAATTTTATCATGACAATACTTACCTTTCCACATGAAAAACATCGAACTGGAATAATCATTTTGTTCTATTATTTCTTTATAACTATTCAATATAAAAATCGAGTTAATAATGTGTGTGACCAGAGGACCTCCTCACACGACTGAAGATGAAATAAATTTCATGCAATTTTAAGCCGCAAGAATTACTGTTTACCCTAACCTTAGAATGTAAGGGAAATAGATCTCGCTTTGATAATAAGTTAACGCCGCAGAGATACAGTACGTACAATTGAAGTGAAAACTCCCCGTGGGCCGGGCATAGATGAACAAAAGAACAATATCTGGACATTTACTAGCTGCTCAAGGCTGATATGATGCCGCAAATCTGCAACGGGATAGGGAAGAGTGTGTCACAGTGTGATATGTTAATATATGTTAACTGTTAACTGTAACTGTTACTGTTCTGTACTGTACTGTACTGTACCGTACCTGCTTGATCTTACCCCCTAACCCTTTTAAAGTTAATATTTCATGCCCGGATCTCGTCTCTTTTTGGCCCCAATCTATTTCATGTTGTAGTTTATTTACCACTAAAGGTACTATGAGTGGCATTCTAGGGAAAAGAGGGGCTATATCCCTCGTAGATTCACTCTCTGCAAAAAAATCAACATTGATAACTAATAAATCATTTGTAGTGCCTTGGAGAAACAATAGTAGATCTTTTTTCAGTTCAAATAAATTTCCAGTGGCGACGTATTATGCGTCATTTTTCTCATCGAATAGACCAATTTCATCGACATGGACTTTTTTCTATCCAAATGGACCATTATCAAGAGTGATATCATCCCCTATAATATTTGCATCTTTACCTTCGAGAAAAGTATCAAGTAATATCGTGGTCGGAACATCGGAACTTCTGAGAGCCTCATTTATCCCCACCAAATCATTCACTGGTAATCTTCATCTTAGTACCAGAAATCTATATTGTTATTCATCACGCCCGTCATGGTTAAATATAAAATTACGACATATTCGTCCTCGTTCGATGGCTACTCATAGAGATCTGGGATTCGGAGGTAGGGGGAATGGAGGAGGTAATTGGGGTCCTTCATCAAGGATGAAAAATATCTTTAGAAATAATAGAGTTCCTCTTCTATTTACTGGAGCCGTATTAGCAGTGACAACTTTCATTTTCCCTCTGTTATTTCAATTGCCAGGAATGGGTTATGTAAAAAAACATCCCGAGATTGTGGTATATGGTCTGATAGCTGTTAACCTGGCCGGATATTTTGCATGGAAAACTCGGAAAGGAGGTCGATTCATGTATAGATATGGCCTTTTACATAAGGATGCTCAATTTAATAAATGGAGTATGCTAGGTTCGGCGTTTAGTCATCAAGAAATCTGGCATATAGGTGTTAATATGTATGTTTTACATTCATTTGGTACAGCAGTTATTCAATGGATTGGGCCTGAACAATTTCTTTCTCTTTATATTGATGGCGCTGTATTATCGTCTTTAGGATCATTAATGCTACCAGTTTTAATTAAAAGATTCACCAATATCCCTAGTTTAGGTGCTAGTGGGGCTGTTTTCGCAGTATTTGCTTTATATACCTATCTTAATCCACATTCTAAATTGGGGCTTTTCTTCGTTCCTATTCCATTGGACGGTTGGACTATATTTCTAGCCACTTTGGCTTATAATGGTGCGGGTTTATATTTCAGGTTCGGTGGAAGTGATTATGCTGGTCATTTCGTAGGATCATTGGTTGGAATTGCTTGGGGTTGGTATCTCACCCAGCGAGCTCGACGAGCTCGAGAGCGCCCTAGAGCCATAGGAGGATGGTAGTCTGTGAACTGTGAGCTCTGCAGGGGGATTCGCAGACCATTGTGATATGCCTCCGGCGGCTGGGGCGCTGCCACAGACCCCGTTGCTCGCTTCGCTCGTGGTCAGGATCGTGCTGCTGAAGTTACTAGAGGAGTTATGGGTCTTCTGGATTGAGCAAAAATACTGACCTATAGATTGTGTTAACTGTACATAAATTACTACACATTAATTAGTCATAAATTATATAATACCGCTATATTAATATTTCTATAAGTTGCTTTTTGATTATTCATTCCGTTCGATAATACCTCAGCAGAACATAACTTACAGGAAAAAGCTTTTGAGATCTCCACATCACAAGCTGTCCAGATAATCCAAATCTATTCTGAGCCGGACCCTTTGCTGAAGACAAAATTTTAAACTGTTTTCATAACGATCGGAAATCGTCCTCGAGAAAGGCTATTAACGTTAATGTTATGTAGTGAACAATGAAGCAGGTTTTTAGTCACTGTGTAGGCTGGTATGTACCAAAAAATCTCCGTCATTTCTTTTTGATCAGTAATTCAACGCACGTGTGGTCTAACTGTTTCGTTAGTGAACACTTTGTGTCTCAAATCTTATGGTAAGTTACAACTAATATTACAACAGAATCAGCCTGAACTGGTAACTGAGCTAAGTCAGTGAGCTTGCCCACTCGGGAATCGTACATTACAGGTGCATCTTCATGTTAAGGTTAACTAACAAATACACGCACTGTAGAAAGAGCTGCCAGTTGAGTTAACAGTGGTTAGAATTAAATTTAGTGAAGCGTGGGTGGGTGTGTACGGTACTTGCTAAGTGGTACATTTAGTTAGTTCCATTAAAGAGGGTAACGGTTAACACTTAACTTAACAGTTAAGTTAACTGTTAACGAAAAAACACTGCATTTGGTTTGCGTATGCTGCATATGCTGCATATCTTAACAGCCGTAAACAAAGGCGGTTGGCTATTCTACTTCTACTTATCTTCATAAAAAAGAATATCTTTATTTCTAACTTAATTTTTTTTTTCCTCAATCAACAAAAATGTCCGGTGCTCCTTTATTACAAGCTGCTCCTGGTAAGTAAGACAGACACCTGGTAGAGGAATGTTCTTAGTCTCTACGATGTTTATTCAAAGTAGTATAAGTTTTTTCCGCTAGTTCAGAACTTATCATCATATCGTCGGAGTAATAAGTATCATTGACTCGGGAACTGTTCTTATTTCTCTGGATTTTTCGGCATGTTCTAACTAATCTCTAGGCAAACGAATTGCTCTACCTACCCGGATTGAACCTAAGGTTTTCTTTGCCAATGAAAGAACTTTTCTTTCATGGCTGAATTTCACTGTCATTCTGGGTGGTTTAGCCGTGGGTTTACTCAATTTCGGTGATCATATTGGTCGAATCTCGGCAGGAATTTTCACTCTGGTTGCAATGAGTACAATGGCATATGCTTTGGTAACTTACCATTGGCGTGCTGCTGCTATTCGTCGTCGTGGTTCTGGTCCTTATGATGACAGATTTGGTCCTACTATGTTGTGTTTCTTCTTACTAGCTGCCGTGATTGTTAACTTCGTTTTAAGAATTAGATCATAAGTTCAATTGGCTAAATAATCCCTGATGCATCAAGACCCAAATGCCAGTATATTTATTATATTATATTAGTGTATTAAATAAAATATATACATGCAGTTGTTTGATTTCGGACCTTCTAGCGAGATCTATAGTCTTCTGCTTTTCCTTTTGGTTCTGGTTGGAACTCCAATGGAAAAAACTCCAATGGCCGAAGCTTCAAGATGATCAGCTCTGGATGTCCATAATGACGTCTCCGGTAACTGGGTCTAACCGGGAAGCACGACGATAAACAGCTCTCGATCCCGCGCCTGAGCAGACTGACTTTTCAAACGGCTTTATTTGGGTTAGGGAAATATTTATCTGCACCCTGACCCTGAAAAAAATTAATATTGGGGAAGGTTAAGTTTATCAGAAAAAAATCCTTCGAAATCATATCTATCTATCTTTATTTATTATTATTTTTGATTTTGATTTTTTTGGTTTTCAAATACTGGTTGAAAAGTCTTAAAAAAATGAGAATTAAGAAGAAGTATCAGGCAGGAGCTGCCAAAAATTTCATTACAAGGACACAGGCTGTCAAAAAACTCCAAGTCTCCTTGGCCGATTTCAGAAGATTATGTATTTTCAAAGGAATCTATCCTCGTGAACCTCGTAACAAGAAGAAAGCTAATAAAGGTTCTACTAAGCCAACTACTTTTTATTATTCGAAGGATATTCAATATTTACTTCATGAGCCAGTGTTGCAAAAATTCCGTGAACATAAGATCTTTGCTAGAAAATTATCAAAGGCTTTAGGGAGAGGTGAAGTAGGTGATGCTAAACGTCTTGATGATAATCGACCAAGATATAAATTAGACCATATTATAAAAGAACGATATCCTACATTTCTTGACGCATTAAGGGACTTAGATGATCCTTTGAGTATGCTGTTCTTGTTTGCTGCTATGCCTGCTACTGATAGTGTTTCCTATAAAGTAACCGAGGATGCTGAAAGACTATGTAATCAATGGACGGCCTATGTTGCACGAGAAAAGCTTCTACGTAAAGTATTTGTTAGTATCAAAGGAGTTTATTATCAAGCTCGAGTAAAAGGACAAGATATTTTGTGGCTTGTCCCTTTTAAGTTTCCCCAGAATGTTCCTGATGATATTGACTTCCGAATTATGTTAACATTCTTGGAATTTTATACAACTTTATTACAATTTGTATTGTATAGACTTTATACTGAGTCTGAATTAGTATATCCACCTCAGATTAATATTTCTAAATTGAAGGGTGTAGGAGGTATTTCTGCTTATTTGTTAGAGTCTCAGAAAGCAGGACTCTCAGCTTTAGAGAATGTTAGCAGCAACAACACTCAGTCATCAGGTATTAAAAAAGCTATTCCCACACTTCAGATGGATAAAATCACTAAGGCTGATGAGGATGCTGATAAAAAAGTCAATGGAAATCGTCAGGAAGATGAAGACGATGGAGAGGAAGAAGAAGAAGAAGGCCAGGAGGAAGTTTTGGATAAGTTTGAAGCTATCCCTGCTACTGAAACTGCTGCGAGTGATATTCTTGCTCAACCTACTGTTCAATCAGATAATAAAGGTCATCTTTTTAATAATTTTACTTTCTTCGTTGGTCGAGAAGTATCCTTGGATATTATTGAATTCCTTATTCTTGCTTTTGATGGTAAGGTAATTTCTGAAAGTGCCATTGATGAACTTATTGATAATGAAAATGAAGAAACCAGTAACGATGCATCTGAAGCTCTTAAGAAGATCGATCTTAGTAAAGTTACTCATCAGATCTGTGATAGACCAACCATTCCAAACAAAGTTCCTGGCAGAACCTATATCCAACCTCAATGGATTTTTGATTCTATCAATAAGGGTGAATTACTTCCTGTTGCTGATTACGCTCCAGGGGAAACTCTTCTACCACATTTAAGTCCATGGGGTGATGCTTCTAATTATGATCCTGAGGCTCCCTTGGAAGAAAATGAGAGCGATGAAGAAGAAGAAGAAGAGGAAGAAATTGAAGAAGTTGAAGGTGAAGCATTACCTGATGAAGACGAGGAGTTAGATGAAGAGGTTGAAGACGCTCTTGAACGTCAGCGTGAACTTGAGAAGGAGGCTGCCGGTATCAAATTCTCTGACCAACAGAAACTATCAGGGCTTGAATCAAAGAAGAGAAAGAAGAAGACTGCTCAAGATAAAGAAGAAGAAGAGAAGGAATTGCGTAAGATTATGATGACCAACAAACAGAAGAAGTTGTATGGTAAGATGCAGTATGGAATTGAGAAGAAACAAGCTCGTGAGGAAGAACTAAAGAAGAAGCGGAGAAAGATCGAGGAGACAAAGAAGAAGTTAAAGCAATAGACGATAAAAGAAGTCATTATTAGTCTAGATATATTTATATATATATAGTCTCCATCATGTATTTGTGTTTATAATAAAAAGTTTCATTTAATAATAAGGAATCAAGAATGCTATTGATTCAAAAAAACTACAATCAGTGCTAGTGGAATTTTGTTCGGTCTTTTCGTTTACCTAGATCTCTCTAGCTTTAGCTGCACTAGTACGCACAGCAGCTGGTGAGAAGCCCAGAATTAATTGCTTAGGAATTAAATAATTCTCAGCAATATGTTGTTTTTCAAGATAAGTATAACCACCAATATAAATAGTTCGGGCTCAACAATGGGTGCAGTTCTCGAGTGCAACGAAGGAGGGAACTACCAGGCGAATGAGAAATACAGTGCCCCCCTTAGTCGACCTCGATTGGCAGAATATGACTTATCGTTTGGCTCGTAATCGCGTATCAAAACTATTCCTATCTGCCATTTTAAGCTCAAAAAGCCCCGCCATCTCTGCTTGAAATTTCTCCAACTGTGATGAAGCACTAGCTATACTTTCCAAATCAGTCAACTGCTGTACTGAAATAAAAGCTTTTATGGACCATTGACCTGATTGATCTAACAGAGTTAATGGTCGGTATTTTTGATTGTCACCTAAGACATTCTCACCTGATATATCAGTCATATCATCAATTACCATACCATCATGTTCTTCACCAGTTCCACTAACTGCAGCATTAATTGAATCAAAAGTATTTAAATCTCTTTGTCTTTCTTTGGCCCTATCTTTCCTGCAAATTCGAGATATCCTTACAACAATATTCCCAAAAACAAATTCATAGCCCTTTATCCAATATTCATGTGAAAACTTGTATCCTATTTTTTCTATAAATTCAAAAGGATCGCCCTCTACTATAGTTGATTCGAGTATAGATTGTGAAGTGACTTGTCGTTTCCCAGCCTCTGGAACCTCTGAAATACGTAAAGTCCACGACCTTTTCCTTAACAGATCAATATCTTCTTCGAATCCAGCTTCTTTAAGGTATCCTAATTTTCCTCTGCTGATACCACTACCGCTATTCCTAACTAAACGTGTGTAGGAAGTAATTCGATATTGTTCAATTTGGTTGACTTCTCCTGCGGCAAGTATGGGATTAAAAGGATTTGCTGGAACCCATACTAAACGATGATCAAATATTGGAGTTGGTTTCATACCCGACAAGGCTGCCAGTGTGTGAAGAGTAATCTTGATTTCCGAGTCTCGGAGTGAACCGGCCAGAGATAATTGTTGATACATCACTGTCAATCCACCATATAGATTATACTTTTGATTGTGACTTTTATATTCAAAAAAATATTGAATATGTCGTAGTCGAGCGCTATTGTCAATCGAAATGTATCCGTCAAATCCTTTTATAGGTACATACCCTAACCTATACAGGACCATTTTACGATCTTTAAACTCAAACAATCAGACATCGAATGCTTGTAAAGGACTTAGTTTTATTGAACGATGCTTTTCAGGTTAGAATGAAGACAAAGCACAAATATTTACTGCGAAAGGAAAAAGAGCGTGGTCAGAGCTAAAGGTCGGCGGTAGACTGGAGGGGGGGAGGTGACGTTTTATTGAAGCCGAAAGTAAATAATTTTTAAGTGCTAAATTTGCTCACCTTTGTTTAATCGTTCGGTTAATAAAATATAACTAATTCTTGGAGACCATGAGTGACACTCGGCAGAAAAACAGAAGTGAATTGATGTCGAAAATAACTGAGTGTTGTTCAACATAAATTTTAAACCAACTATGGCCAATAGAGATAACCAGGGCGATATGATCTAACCCTATTAACTTTAAAATACCCCTCATTTTAAGCTTGAGTTAGTCCTTAAAGATTATTAACAAGTGGTTCTCGCTCTGTGAGTCAAAATTACTAAAGTCGATGATATCAAAGGAATAACTGGTTGCATTATCTCGATATTGATTTTTTGAAGGAAAGATAAATCCCAAGTGATGATATCATTGAAACCGGATTACATGAATATCATGCAGGGCCCCAGAATACCCCTGCCGATTAATTAATCAGTTTTAGCGAGGCTGTGCTTTCCAATGAAACCTCGGCTTATTTACACTGCTTGCTCTTCAAGGGTGTTTTACTGATAGAAACTTAAATTTAGTACTGAAATCAGGTAAAGGACTAGAGCTCAGGCAATTAGAAAGGTATTCTCCTTTCCGTTCTTAGAAAATACTTGCTATGTTCTCTCATTTATAATGATTTGTTAAATTTGTGAAAGGTCTTTAAAGAATTAACATGGGTCTAAGGCATCCAACCCCTATCCCCCGCTGTCACAGACAACAGGAGGGTCTGAGGATGCTGAGCAGTCATTCTTTTGTATCGTACTAGTAATACTTAGACTTCTATTGATTAATATACTGCTTGTGATCAATAAATCTATTAGGTGTTGTATTGAGTCCGTCATTTCGTCTCTTTGAAAAACGTCACTAACCATATGTGGGAAAGGCTCTGAAATTCACCCAGTCAACATATCATCTTGACATCTTCTAAACGAATTACTATTTAGAAGTAATGCGCCCTCTCAATTGCACTCGCAGATATTAGTCTCAGCAGATGAAAACTTATGTAAGCTGTTTTTGTTGAAATAAGTGAGCACGTGATGCTAACTTCCACTAAGAATATTACTAAATTGAAACACCATTAGATTGGTGTTTCTACTTGAGACGAAACACCGTAAATTGGTGTTTCGACTTGAGACGAAACATCATTAGATTGGTGTTTCGACTTAAGTTGAAACACCATAAGATTGATATTAAAGACAAACTATGGTCTACC
>JAJMIF010000123.1:0-46763 GCA_030583505.1 Sugiyamaella castrensis
TGTCATGGTTCTCAGTGGGAGCAGGATGCAAGTGGTCCGCTGGTGTACGAGACAAACTCACATAAGCTCTCATTACTAACTTTTAGATGTCTACTGCTGGAGACGGAACCTTCCCTGGTGCTATCGGTATCGATTTGGGTACTACTTACTCATGTGTGGCAACTTATGATTCCGCAGTTGAAATCATTGCCAACGAACAAGGTAACCGTGTTACTCCTTCTTTCGTAGCATTTTCTGATAAAGAACGTTTAATTGGTGACGCTGCTAAAAATCAAGCTGCTCTTAACCCCAAAAATACCATCTTCGATGCTAAACGTCTTATTGGAAGACGTTATGACGATGAAAGTGTTCAAAAAGATATTAAATCTTGGCCTTTCAAAGTTATTAATAATAATGGTAATCCTCTTATTGAAGTACAATATCTGGGAGAAACTAAAACTTTCTCTCCTCAAGAAATTTCCGCTATGGTCTTAACCAAAATGAAGGAAATTGCTGAAGCCAAAATTGGTAAAAAAGTTGAAAAAGCTGTTATTACTGTCCCAGCTTATTTCAATGATTCCCAAAGACAAGCTACTAAAGATGCTGGTGCAATTTCTGGTCTTAATGTTCTTCGTATTATTAATGAACCTACTGCTGCCGCCATTGCTTATGGTCTTGGTGCCGGTAAGACTGATGAAGAAAAACATGTTCTTATTTTCGATCTTGGTGGTGGTACTTTCGATGTTTCCCTTTTGCACATTCAAGGAGGTGTTTTCACTGTTAAAGCTACTGCTGGTGATACTCATTTGGGTGGTCAAGATTTCGATACCAATTTACTTGAATACTTCAAAACTGAATTCAAAAAGAAGACCGGTCAAGATGTTTCTGAAGATGCTCGTGCTTTAAGACGTTTACGTACTGCTGCTGAACGTGCTAAGAGATCTTTATCATCTGTTACTCAAACTACTGCTGAAATCGACTCTTTATTTGGTGGTGAAGATTTCTCTGTTAATATTACTCGTGCTAGATTTGAAGCTCTTAATGATCCTCTCTTTAAGAGCACTTTAGATCCTGTTGCTCGTGTCTTGAAGGATGCTAATATTGATAAGGCCAAGGTTGATGAAGTTGTCCTTGTTGGTGGTTCTACTCGTATCCCCAAGGTTCAAAAATTACTTTCTGATTTCTTTGATGGTAAACAACTTGAAAAATCAATTAACCCTGATGAAGCTGTCGCTTATGGTGCTGCTGTTCAAGGTGCTATTTTGACTGGTCAAGCTACTTCTGAAGAATCTCAAGATCTTCTTTTACTTGATGTTGTTCCTCTTTCTTTAGGTGTTGCTATGGAAGGTAATATCTTTGCCCCTGTTGTTCCCCGTAATACTACTGTTCCTACTCTTAAAAGACGTACTTTCACTACTGTCGAGGATCATCAAACCACTGTTCAATTCCCTGTTTATCAAGGTGAACGTGTTAACTGTGCTGAAAACACTCTTCTTGGAGAATTCGATCTTAAGGGTATTCCTCCTCTCAAGGCTGGTGAACCAGTTTTGGAGGCTATCTTTGAAGTTGATGCTAATGGTATCCTCAAGGTTACTGCTGTTGAGAAATCGACTGGTCGATCTGCCAACATTACCATCTCTAATGCTGTTGGTAAACTTTCTTCTGATGATATTGAAAAGATGATCAGTGATGCTGAGAATTTCAAAACTGCTGATGAGGCTTTCTCTAAGAGACATGAAGCTAAACAACATCTTGAATCTTATGTTTCAAGTATTGAAGCTTCTGTCACTGACCCAGGCGTTGCTTCTAAGATGAAGCGTGGTGCCAAGGATCGTGTTGAGACTGCTTTATCTGAGGCTCTTGCTACTCTTGAAATTAAGGACAGTTCTGCTGATGACTTGAGAAAAGCTGAACTTAACCTCAAGCGTGTTGTCACCAAGGCTTTCGCTTCCCGTTAATTAATTAATTATGTGTTGAAATTAGGAAACTATAGTGTATGTGCGGGATAACAGAAAGAGGGTTTTGGTTGTTATTATTTTGTATAAAGGCAAAAGGTTGATTGATATTTCATGATATGTATAATTCTATTTTTTTGTGTATGATGCCTATCAAAAGGAAAAATAAAGTTTTTAGAGGCTACCTGACAACTAAGATTGAGAATCGTATCTACCATTCGGCGGATACAACCTCGACCTTTTATTTTGCCTCTGGCATCATATCCCCAGGGTCTCTGACGAAGATGCTTCGCGCGAGGTTAACTAAGAATCTTCCCACGTTTTTGCCTCCAGCGGCTGGGGCTCTGCCGTCCCCGTAGCTCGCTTCACATGCGGTTCATGGTGTGGGCCGAAGGCCAACAACCATCTAGAGTGGGATGGGGACGTCAATGAATCAATGGGTAACAATCTCTTGTTTAGTATACATGATATAAATAGTTATTTCATTAAAGCATTTCATATGCGTAATTCATCAATTTGGCTGATAATAGGAGAAGTTTCTTCATGATCATCGTCGTTATCATTATCTGGCGTTAAATCTTCGGGTAAAATTGGAGCTAATGGTTCATATTTTGGTACATAATCATAATCTGGTTGACTTGCGATTTGTTCTAGTCGGTTTCGTTCAAGTTCCGCCTTATCCGGAAGATGATGAGAGGGGGTTGCTTGTTCTGATGCTGATGGTGGGCCTGGGCCTGAAGCTGAGGCTGGGGCTGGTATAGGTTGACGAGATGGAGTACTACTTCCCGAATATGATGGAGCCGATGGTTCGGAAGATGAATGGGAAGGATGAACAAAAAGGTGAGGCGGTGGTGCGGATAGCAGGTCTTCAGGTTGGGATGATAATGGAGGCTCAGAAGGTCCTGGAAGAGATGCGAAATGTACCCCAAATGATGTTTGGCGATAAAATGGAGCTGCTTCCAAGGAATTAATATCGATAGGCCGATTTGATGGAATTGGCGCGGAAGTCGGTTCGTCATCATAGAAAGGAACCGATGCTATTACTGATTCCACTTCTTCATAAGCATATGCAGGAATATCAGGAGCAGAAGGTAGAAGAGCTAATTCCATTCGTCTTAAATTTTCCTTTTCTGATGTAGCAGTAGCAGCAGCAGCAACCTGTTCATATCTCAAAACTTGATATGTAGATGCAGTAGATGAATGAGTAGACTGAGGAGAACTAGCAGAAGCTCTCGAAGGATAAGAAAAATTATTACCTCCTAAAGATGATGAACTGCCGGAATCAGGATTATTCTCAATTGCAGTTGCTACAGCTTTACCTTTTTGACGGTTTCTGTCTACCAAATCAATACTACTACGACTATTAGTAGTGTTACTATTACTCCGATAAGTTCCTATAACAATCTCAGTCCATAGGTTTACCACCCCACGTCCACGTTTTAATTTATCAGTATCTATGTACCCCATTTTAGAAGACTCTATATCAGGATCTCGATTTGGAGAAATATCAGATGACCATTTTCCAGCAAGATCAATTACTACTTCTATACAATACTGAAAAGAAATATCTTTATGACCCTTAGTAGTTGGGAAAGTTTCAGGAGGGATTCGAATATTTGTTGTCACGGTTGAAAAAAAAGTCCCTGGATCAGTATATAGCGGAGATATTGTTTGAGCAAGATCTTTTCTAAAAGATTGAGCTTCAGTTCCTTCTGCAGATACAATACTTATTCTTGATAATGTTGTTATAATCCCCGATAAGTGTTTAACATGTTTCATATGTTGAATAGATACCTTAACGGGTACAGAGTCGCCTCTAAGATATCCTTTCCTTGGTACTGCAACAGCTACAACTATTGAACCATGACCTTTACGCTTTTTATGAACATCTACAGTTAAAGTAGATACCTTAGGTGGTGGTAGAGAGGTTATATCAATAGGGCAAATAACAGAAAGAGCTTTTTTAGCAGTAATAACTGGGGAAGCACCAGATCGATGACAAGATGCAGTTATAGTATAAGATATAGCCCCTCTTTCGAATTCGAGGCTATTAAATAAACCTTTTTCAGGTAATAAGAATTCAAATGCAAATAAATGTTCACCTCTAGGAAGTGGTTCTAATGTTGTTGATGAGGATGATAATGATGATAATGATAATGATGATGAAGATGATTGTTTTCTTTGTCGTTTACGATGTTTTTGTTGTTGTTGTTGTTGTTGTTGTTGTTGTTGTCGTTGTTGTTGTTGTTGTTGCTGGCCATCTAGCGTTGACATTGTATTAGTAGACTCACTAGACGATAAGCTAAGTCGGCTTGCTCTAGGAGATGCACTACTAAGGTTACCATTATCACTACTACCGCTAGATGAAGTAGAAGTATTAGCAGTAGTAGTACCATTACTAATACCAGTCGTGGCACCACTAGTTGAGCCTAGAGAATCTCCATCAGTGCTAGTTATCTCTTTATCTTCACCCTCTCCCCATAACAACAGTGAATCTTCGAATAAAATATGTTTCACAGCTTTTGTTTTGACCAATGTATTCCGTATTATAATCGTTCCCTGGATAGTACATATGATATTGGTTATCTTTTGAGGTTTAGTTAATACAAGAACCACACTGCCATCTACTTTATCACCGGGACTAAAAGTTTGATGAGGATGATTTAATTCTATGAAGAAATCATCCGGACTAGAAGTTCTTTGAACGGTATTATAAAGTATAGGCCGTAATTTTGATAATGTGTTTCGTAACATTGCGTGAAGTGATATATGACTCCCGTAGCTCCTAAAAAATTAAATAAAGAGGACAATAACCTTCGAGATGATATACAATTCCAATCGAATATAAGATCTCCTCCAAATGATTGTATATATTCCACCACAGAGGGGGGAATATATCTTCCCTCCAACAAATAATCGAATTTTTTATCCAATCCGATTTATATCTCTTTCGTCTGGATCAACCAACAATAATAATAAATAATAAAGATAGTAAGAATACGAATATGACGTCGCCCAACCAGTTGTCGAAATTTGCATCAAGATGAATTTAGCCCAATCCAAAGGAATATATTTTAATAGAAAAATTTCAAGAAAAACAATTCGAAATATGATAAATAAATCTAGATTCAGATAGTGGTACTACTAATAAATAGATGAATATATATAAAATAAATAAATAAATGAACGAACAACACTAGTAGTAGAAGAAAATAGAGAAGACGGATGATGGATATTAGTAGTACATGTACTGCTTGTACTTGCGAGATAGAGACACGGGCTGTATATTCAACAGCTAGCTGGACATATACTGAGCGTGACAATCGTAATATAAATTATTAGTGCATATAATACTAACGAGTTATAGGTACGTATATAAAGGATCTATAGGGTGAAAATGTAGTAATAAACGGTTAAAACGGGTCACTATCATCTCCCGTCGACAGCCCCGGAAGGGTTTTTTTTTAGCCGTATCTTATTTGCAGCTGCCGTAGCGGCGACTGCAGTGGCTATGTTTAGAGACATGTAACGTTAACTTTAACTGTTAACAGGTACTCGCGTAAGTTTCTGGCAGGTGCCCGCCCGGCTGAAGCAATGATAGGTTCTTGCCATCGCAATCAATACGTTGGGCGTAGGCCCTACAAGAGGCAGAGAAAGGATGTGAAGTGACAGTTAGAGAGGCTTTGCGCTGTGCAGTTTCCAAATATTATGTGACAAATAATTATTTTTCCCATATTTTTGAGTTGAGCTGAACTGAGTGGGTTGCCTTACTACACGGAAATATACGCTGTCAACACCAGAACCCGCATCATATTCCTAGTTCAGTGGGACTCCGTGGGAGCAGTACACCTTTCCCAAAACGATCGATTGATCTACTCTTCAATTCACTTGCTGAAGAATCTAAACTTAGATGAGTGATTGCTCACCCTAGCTCACAAGTTGAACCCCACTTACGCAGGTTGAAATTCTCCTATATCATATCACTCTAGATCATAGAACAGGGATGCCACTGGGAGGGCAGTACCCAATCGCAGTGATACAAATCGGAGATATCATGCTATTTTTCAAACCTCCTGCAGCTGCCCAACGCCCCGTATACACATGTACATCACTCGTTATGTTCACCCCTAACTTATATCTCTACCAATCTTCTTAAACTGTTAGCTGCCATTATGCGTCATTCTCGGAGATAACTTTCCGGCTGCAAAGTCCAAATTTCCAGATAAATCTGACCGCAAGCTTTAGCCGAGTCGCATATGTAGGTTTGACAGGTCGGTGGAGGCTGAATTGAATCTAAACCGGATCTAACCCATATCCAGTTGGATTATTGTACAGAAGCAGCAGCATGCGTACAGTAATAATAAGAAATTATTAAAAAAAAAATTCACAATCACTATCAACTATTAATTAGTAAAGATAAAAATAAATATTACATAACGGTTATATTTTAATTTCTTATATACATACATTAGTTTATACGTAACTTTTTGTTATGAGTTACAAGCTATCTCTCTCTGTCAATTGATCTGCTCTTCTAGCCGACGATCTATTCCTAACCCATGAACTTGGCTTTTATAGCCAAGAGATGGCCTGTTTGGCACGCGAATCTTGTAGATCTCAATCGAATGGAGGGCGTAAAAGAGACCAAAAGAAGTCTCCTCTGAGAGCTCTACCCCACCCACCCACCGGATCTCCATATTAATATTATTGATTTAACTGACAGATATATATAAAGCTAAGGAAGGGATAACAACCTAATCACGGCCATATATATGATTTAAAGTGGCCGACCTACTATCGGAATTGATTTATTTTGCGATACTCGACTTACCATTACCCCCTTGTACTGGACCTTCATGGTGTGTCCCAGGCTCTGCTCGCTTCGTTCCATTGTTCGTCTGCCTCCATAGCTCGGTTCACCCGACCCCTTTCTAGACTCAGTAACTTCACTCTATCAGAATCACTCCCTCAGTGGAGATCCAGAGCCTAGACTCGAGTCCCTGATCTTCTCCCGCTACTTCTCAGTTCGATCCCACCCATCGTTAGCTTAGTTGCAAGTTCTCTTTCTCCGCCCTTTCCACATTTTCTGTCACTAGATTCGCTAAATTATTTTCTTCTTCTCCTCCCTCTTTTTTCATACATCATCATAATGTGGAAGACCATAAGGCATAGTTGACTCGATCCATTCAAATACGTAATTTCTAACATCAATCGAATTAACTTCCAAAGAAATCGACCGGTACGTATCCAGAAAGGGTCAGACTTGTTGGTCATGGCACCCTAGTAGCTGTTCCACCTCGTGAAGACCGCTGCTTCCCTGTATCCGAGAGACCTGCATGATCAAGAATTTCCTGTCTGATATCTACCGGAAGCTAATTCACCCGTGCGATCTCTTCACCATTGCCTTGCTTAATTTTGCTCGAGCTGAAGGGTACGGGCGCAACGCCGCTGCAGGAAACAGGCTTAACCGCGATAGAGTATTTAAGGTTTATCATTCTTTTAACCTATCTTTATCTAGTGGGGCCGGTTAAGAGGTCCGAGGAAAGGAAGATAGCGAGGAGAATCTGAGGCCGAGTCATTACATAGGGAGAAACCGCACAAAGGCCGGGCCTGATTGGGATTTTAAACGAATTAGAAACTTAGGGGAGTGGTGAGGTAACTCAATCTTGAGAAACTCTTCGATGGCAGCGATCCTAGAGAATATTATCAAGTGCCCTAGACCATTCTGTAAAGCAATATTATATATGTTAATATGTATATTTTCTGTTTACGAGAGATCCATTAACATGAGCTGCTCATCATTGTCAAATCCCGAAATATCAAGAGAACCACCTAATCCAACTCCAAGATCACCGTCACCCATTCCTATATCCAGATCTCCCATTAATCCCATATCACCAAGTCCTTCGATATTCATAGCATCATTGTCATCAAGACTCGCAGTAATAGCAGAAGATTCAAGTGCACTAGTAGTAACAGAAGAATTACCTAAAATATTATTATTGTCATTATTAATTAAATCATCACTGTATCCCATTTTTTGTAATAAACTTTCCTTTTCCTCTTGTTCTCTGATATCTTCTTCTTCGAAATCTTCTTCCTCTTCATTATTACTGGCTAATAGTGCTTCTTGTCGTTGTTTCCGGAATTGAAGTAAATCTTCGATCCGCTTTTTAAGTTTCTGAAATCCCCCAATCAATAAACCAATATTAGTGTTAGCATTAATAATAGTGGTAGGGGTAATATTAGAGCTATTAGTAATAGTGATATTAGCACCAGAGGCAGCAGTCGTAGCAGTAGCAACAGTAGTGACCGAAGGATTACTGTTATTATTATCCCTTCTTCTTTTCTGTTCTCGTTGTTTAAGAACCGACTCCTCAGGAATTTTCTCAACAAGTTCTAGAAGTGATGACTCCATTTTATTCGGTATACCACCGTTATCATGATGAAAAACTGTATCCATTGTCAAAATTAATCCCGATAAAACATCCAGCGCATATTCAAAAGTACCTTGAGCCTCAGCAAAATCTAATTCATCTAAGAACAAATCCAATAATTTTCTTGATCCTAGTATCTCACTAGCAAGTGAAAAGCATCTTAGATTATATCCAGGAGCTCCACTAATATGACCTTGGTCTAATGCTTGAATCCATCCTACTAAGATATTTATAGTATCCTTCATAGTTCTGACCAAATTATTTGACTGAGGTATATTCGGCGCAAATCTACCAGTAGCATTGGCATGAGGCTCCAAGGCAATAAGGATTTGATCAATAATACCATGATCTTTTGAAGTACGAGATTTAACATCTAATAAAGCAGTACGAAGATCAACGGCAACTATTGAAAGTACTATTTTATGAATATTGGCAGCTTCAGATGAAAGTCCTCCTGGAGATATTAATAAATTTAATACCCATAATACTTGAGCTAAATCTTTAGATATCCATAAACAGTCACCTAAAAATCTGAAAGCTCCAAGCAATGTTGGCAATAGAAAAGGTTGTAAAAAATAGTCCAATCCACCTTTCAAAGTATCCTGATCGATTATATTAGCAGCACATGCGGTAACTGATTGTTGAAAAACAGATGGAATTAATATTATTAATTCTTGGATTGAAGATAATCTCATTAAGTCGTCACTAATACCACCTGCATCATATAAAGCAGATATCCAACCTCCTAATAATATTTTTCGATTCTCATTCATATCTTCTATAGAGATAGCATCTCTAATACCATCAGTTACACAATTCAGCCAAAACGATTCTTTTGATTCTCCTGGTTTAATGGTCATTGTTGTTTCTAAATCCTCTTTACACAATGCATATCGTCTATAAACCACTTCAATAAATAAAAATATACTGCCGAAATTTGTATATATTTCTTGAAAATTATTCTCATCATCTTCATCCTTCCATTCATCCAGTGAATTAATTAATGGAACTAATAATGAACCTGGGGTTATATGAAGAAACAATACGTCCAAAGTATCTATATTTAAGCTTAATGCTTGACAGAATCGACTTAAACATGCTAATTGTTCTTGTGAGTTATTATCGATCCATTCTTTTACCGACTTTAAGAGTTTATTAGCCACTTTCTCCTGACGATATCCATCTAAGTCTTCAAAAGCTTTCACTAACCATACAGCAATACTATCATCAAATGCTACGTGTTCAGAGTTTTCTTGACCAGCCAATCTAAATATTTCATCAATAGTTACTAGACGACTTTGACCATTTAGCTGTATATTATTAGAAGGCCTAGTAAGATATTTGGATGCAGGAGGACCATATAACGGTTTTGTGTTATCTTCCACTATATTTGCCTCTTCTTCAAGGGTTGATCTTAATGATTCAGAATTAATAAGATTTAATTCCATACATGATTTAAGGAATTCATGACGAACATCACTAGTAGTTGAAGGAAATGAAGAAAACATTTCATCCAGGGCATCTCCGCCTCCATAAATACGTACTAGATTAACAGTACCTCGATCAAGGATTCGAATAGGATTACAAATACAAGTTTCTAGAGATGATGACGATCCGTTATTATCCAGAGATGATGCTAACCTTTTTATTATAATTGGTAATCTTTTGCCTATAAATCCTTTCCATAGAGGAATATAGATCGGAGAATCTTTCCTTTGTAAAGCTACTGCTAAGCAATCAAAAGCAGTTGTTATCAAACTACTAATAATGATTTGTGTAGACTCACCAGCAAAGAAGATTCTGATTTCACGAAGAAAACTATTTCCTTGAATTTTTGAAGCAGTAAGCATTATACTTTCAAGCCATAATAATCTAAAAGCTCTTGACCCTTTTAATCGGCCACCAATATGAACACCATTAATACCATCTACTCCTCCTATTCCTCCTATCCCTCCTATCCCACCTACTCCCAATCCTGCAATTATGACCTCACCTGTTCCGGCTGTACTAATTGAATCATTCTCATTCCCATCAATATTTCCGAGAACATTCTTATAAGCAGATTTTAATCGCTTTTGTAAGAATAGATCATCAGTGATTAATCTTAATAGTTTCTGTAAACTGGTATTAAACTGCAGTAAATTATTATTGATAGATTTAGTATTAACATTTTCTCCAAGCACCGTCGCTGCTGGATCATAACCTGATTCTGCTAATTTAATAAGGAAGTAACCAAAAGCTTCTGCCAAATCATTTGTTGATATCTGTTTCATATAATCAGTTAAGATCTTATTAAACTGATCAGAAGAAATCATATTTGATAATGCTCCTCCTCCACTGGGTAGTAACAGCATCTTCGCAATAAATATCAATATATCACATTTGATTCTTTCAGATATTTGAAGATCATCATTGCTATATTGTAGAAATACAATCAGATTAGGCAATGGAAATAAACTTTTTGAATCAGATGATAAACAGTAAATATATTGAAGAAATAGTGGTTCTAATGGTCCACTGTTATTTGAACCAGTTATTATCCCCGCTGAACTAATCCCTGCAGAAAACAATGCTTTCCCAACAATTGATGGGTTTTCGAATTCGCATGTTTCTTGTAATTGATTACACAACCGTAAAAAAATATGGGGATTCCATCGTTTATAGAGTGAAACTTTTGTAAGCTTCTCCAACTTCTCTGATGAAGAGAGGGATTGGGTCATGAGAGAGGAGATAATGTCTTAGTCTCTTATTTCATATATAAATTAAACCAAGCAAAATTCAATTAGAAAGAGAAGAAGAAATAACTTTTTCTAATAACTGACTAGCGACCGTGAAGATAATTACGTGAAGTTGAAATTCTAAACCGTTGTCAGTGATGTATGTTCGTACTTATTCTACAAATGAGGTACTTGAATATTCTGCCAGCCGCGCGGCTGGTCGAGACCCTGAGTCGTTGTCCTGTCTCGCTCCGGTCGAAAATCAAGTCTCAAAGTAAGTCTGGTGGCACTAAGAGATATCTGGAAAATGCAATACTTCTGCAAAAGTATACTACTATGGTCTTATACAGAGAATGCTTGGCTTTTCGGACCTGGGTCACGCATTCTACGGAGAAAGCAGCTCCAAATGTTAAATAAGCTCCTTTATATCCTTTATATCTATCTGATTATTTCTAATTATCTGAGTAACATGATATCTTGATAAATCTCTCAGTCCAATAAACGACCGTTATCGATCGCAGGCAGTTTGCCGCAGTCGATGGATCCCTTTCAATTCTTTCACATGATATTTTATATTTTATGATTAACCGGTAATTACTCTGTATCTCGCGTGTGACGTGAATACAAACCTGATCATATTTATCAACCACGTCAACATACAACGGCCACGGTGGCCAAGAGAACTAACTACCTGATCCATCCATCAAGCATATCCCACGAATCCAGATTGAGTGATTTGAAGTTCCAAGACATACAGCTAGAACTACAAATAGTTTGTCATAAATTACATAATACTAAGCCCTTTTCAGGCAGAGCGCCAAAAAATCTATGCAAAGTGCACGTGGAGTCCAACAGAGATTATACTAACCATGATAGGCTTAGATCATATGTTGACGTGAGATCTGCAGCCAGAGCAAAGTTAAAAGGCGGAAGCTGAGATTTTAAATCTTCTTCCTGCCGACAGAGCCCTGATATGAATACAACCACCCTCCGGAGGCTTTGCCTCCGGCGAATAAGGGCATCATCCCCCTGGATCTGTTAAGTGGGCAGCGCCCCCAGCCACCGGAGGTAGACGGAAGACAAGGAGGTATTAGAAATGATGAGAACAACAAAACACATAATTATTAATATGAAATGCGGTGACAAGACAATAAAAACAAGAGTACCAAAATCAAAAGAATGAAGAATGAGAGAGATAAGTAACTACAAAAACACCGGAAAAAACAAAAACCCAAAAAAATATAAAAAAGCTGCACCAATCAAGGGGAAGCATTGGAAGAACGGATAGTGCTAGATCAAAACTTTTTAAGAGACAAAACATTGAAACTTAATAATCACAAAAAAAAGTTAATAAAAATGAAAGAATGAATAGAAAATATAGAAAAAATAGAAAAAATAAAAACTCAAAAAGAAGTCGTCATCGTCGTAGAGAGTATCCATTACAAGAAACTCATGTGCTCATAAAAGAATTCTGATAAAATCTATAAACTTCTATCATGATTAGAAATGAGAACAATGAGAAAACTAATAAGAGATACTCCAGCAATGCAAAAATTGTCGTTATAGTGATGAAGTGGCGGCAGCATAATAATGAATGTGATGTGGCGTATGGAAAAAGAAGGAAATCAAACAAACATGACAAATGGTGGTGATAATGATAATAATGATAATAATGATAATAATGATAACAATAATAACAATAATAATAGATAATCAATATTCTTCATTCTATCTCCTTGAAGGTCGAGGTGGTACTGGTCCACTACGAGGAATAGAATCAGGATTAGGATGCTTGGATCCAACTGCCGCCGTATGTCCAGCTTTATTTAAAGCATAATCTCCAGAATCAAAATATTTACGATCATTAACTTTCCTATGAAGTAATTCTGCTCTAGTAGGTACTTTACCATACATTTTATATAATCGTTGTTCTTCAGGAGAGAGGGTTTTGATATCAACTTGAGGTCCTGCCATTATGTTAAAACTTGAAAGCATATGACAACCGAGTAGAAACTTGATATTGAAATAAGAACTTTGAGTGATCTTTGAGTGATATCGATCTATTGAAGCTATCTCAGCTACTGAATGACGTATTGAATTCGCCTGAAATACAAAGACCCAACTGATAATACAGAATCCAAAAATACAAGAATCTATAATCTATAATGAATAATGAATAAATACACTGCAAGATCTGGTTCTCTCAAATTTGTTCGGTGTTAAATTATAGGATAATATTAAACAAAACAAAATTGAAAACTTTTATAAATACCAAAATTAAAAGTTAATATCTAGTAGTGTGGATCCATCTGTGTATTTATAACCGTAAGGGATAAATCAGGGCTAGTCTTAATTTTAACTAGTGTCAGCAGGCTAACTGCAGTAGTAGTACAGCCTACTAACCCATCATGATCATCACCAAATTAGTTAGTTTAAACGTAAAACCCCACTCAAAAGTTTTCTCCTCCCACCCCTCATTCTGCCTCCAGAGGCCGGGCTTTAACCCCAGAGCAACTGGGGCACAGCCCAGCACGGCCAGCACGGCCAGCACGGCCAGTACAAACAGCCAATAGAGCCAGCACGGCCCAATACACAGCTAATAGAAAAAGCCCATGAACTTATCTGTATTAGTCCTTACCCAAGTCTCTGTCCGGTTACGTCAAAATTCCAAGGTCCATAAAATTCCCTGTTCTAATTTTATGTCCCAGTCGATCATGTCATACGTGACCCGGCTTAGCCGTGGCAACATTTTAATTAAATATAATTCAAATCCTAGTTCAAGCAGCTGTGCGTGCTACAACACAAAAAAAAAAGCTGTTGTAATAGGGTTATGGTTCTCGCAAATATTATATGACCAACCCGCTTACTCCATCTCAATCAAGTAATGACTTTCATTAACTGAGACAGAGGGAGATAAAGGACACGGGCAACAGCAAGAGACAGAGATAGAAAGATAAGTGTTAAATACAAATACACGGGTACACATACACATACATATGTACACAGATCTACACACAATTTATAAAAGCTACACTGATACAGATAATTTTTTTTTTTTATACATATAACCGGGTTTACCAAGGTACACTCATATCCAGATATAAATTACTCAAATACACTGACAGACAGACATACCAAAAAAAAAAAATTTCATGTTAACTGGTTACCAGTGTTATTACATGTACCAGATATGCACTAAAAACAAATTACTTTTTTATTATTAATGTTTTATATCTGCACAGTACATTATTATCTAGACATGGTATGGACATGTGGGCTATTGCTTAAAAGCGGGATATGAGGAGACAGCAGATAAAGAGAAGAGAGATATAGGATATAGGGAACCGAAAAACCCGGACCCGAGTTTGGGGCGCAGTCCCAGCCGCCGGAGGCAAAACATAGACCCGGTCCGGAGCCAGTTTGGACGAAGAGTGAACAGCCAGTGATTTTTGAAGTTTGGATAATGCTCTTCCTGAATTTTTTTCTTCTATCTGTAATTATTATTACAATTATTATTATGATCTCTCCTATTTAAGTTAATTCCTCCCGTTGTAGTCATATGTCATGATAATTACGGGAGTGGAGTAGTAGTATATAATATTTTTTTTGATGCTTTACCAAAATTGTCTCACGCCGACTTCCAGTTTGAATAGACATTAGACATAAAGATTTTTCTTGAAAATTTTTATTTACATTCATTCCCCTCTTGTCTGACCTCCTACCCCAAATCCCCAGCTCCAAATTAGACCGGTCCCTCGGGCCTACGCTCAAGTCTATAGCGGAACAAGAGATTTAAAAGTATAGCCCATTTCTGCTATATATATATAACAAAATGACGCAGTAAATAGATTTTCAATTATACTACCTAAAACTGTTATTATTTCTGTAATGTGAGCACATATAACTTATAAGTTAACATGGTAAACCAGATTTTGATCTACCGCTCCCTCCTATACCGTGCGTAAGTTAATCGTCATAATAGAGGTTAACCATCATGTACTCAAACCTTTAAAAGAGTCAAGAGGAGTGAATTTCCATTTTTGGCCGCCAAGTTTTTATATATGGAATTGGAAAGAGATAGGCAGTGCCAAGACAGACACCACATAATATCAATTCGAATTAGAACAAAGAGAAGAAAGAGAAGAAAGAATTAAAAGATAAGAAATAAAGAATATTCTATTCTCTTTCTTTGTAGTTTCGAAGTTTATATCACGTCACATTTTCTTCTTTCTCCAGATGCTCACTAAGACTACTTCTGAACACCACCTTCCAGGGGGGTATTGTCAGGTATAGTTCGATCCCTGGATTATTAATCCTCTCTCTCTCTTTAGCTTAGCAGATAAAAAAGAGACTAAGAAAGATTACATTTACTAAAATCTCCCATTAGATCGAACTTTTTTTGGCCAGGTCCAATGCAGTTATACATTTGAAGAATTCCCAGGGGCTGTTTCTAAGGCTTGTGAATATTAAAAATATGTACTATTAACTGTATCCGATATAATTATAACGAACACAAAAACGCACTTCACTAATAAATGTGGAGTTGATGCATTTTTGTCGCAGTTGCATATCACTATCTCCGACAGTGTGAGCTCTGCCCTCATACCTTGATTGAATCATTCAGCTCATTCGTTATCTTCCATTGAGTTGATCAGGGCCGATATGAAACGTCTTCACTAAAATTGCTTTTTGGAGTAGGTTGTACATGTACTAGTGTCATTATTATGCGGAGTCTTTGTTAACATATATCCGAAAAACCAAATGGTTCACGATCATCTTAATCTTTTTTTCTATGTTCGCTGGGTTCGGTGTTGTTGTTCGACAGTAATCTCCGCTTTCCGGCGTTCTTGATAAACTTGACAAAAGCTTCGCTCGCTTGTGTGCGTTCTCCGGCATTTGTGAAGGAGGGTGTTAGAGCTAGTTCTCTTCACCCCAAATCAGGGCCAAATGCATATAGCCTTACGATAAAATGATGCACAGAAGAGATATAGCTTCGAAATAAAGGTTTTCGTAAGCTTCAACCGGGTTAAAACGATCTACATGTAGAGATTTGAGCTAAGCGTCCGAGCCGACCTGAGGTGGCAAAATTAGGGGAGAAACACGGTTGTGGAACAGATATATCCAGATGGGGTTTAGAACTAGCTGTTCCTTAGATCGTAGGTAGTGTGAAAAATAGCCCTTCCAATCTTCCTCAAAACATTTTTCTGCAGTTAGGTCTACTGTCGTTGGTCGGATTGATCGACATGACCATATGACAACACCACCGATCGTAGTTAATAATTAGAAGGTTCAACTTCCAATCTTGGTTCAATCAGGAATTACTCGCAAACATTTTTTAAATTTTTTTTCTCCTGACTCGGATTTCGGTTGAAATTAACTCAATGCATATAATGCTTAAAGATCGAGATCTGTTGCATATCGGTTCAGTCACGCTGGATAACTACAAATGACATGGTAGTTACCAAAAGACGGAGAAGCAAAGCGCTATGATGTGGGTTGACCAACATAATCGAAAGTTGTTCAATATACATGCAGATATTTCTCAACTGCGAGAAATGGCATGTTGCTTGTCGCCAGACCCGAATGCACCGTATATAACACATACAACTGTGTATGAGCCAGCTGTGCCTGGCCGTAGGACAGACAATCTGATATAATTGTTAAGAAGATAACGAAGTGTGAGAGCAGGAAACCCAGACCCCGCTCGTCTGGCATCAATGCGGGCGAGGTTCATTTTGACTTTGTGATTTCTTGACTAATAAATTCCGACGAACTCCGGAGCGAATAGAAAACTAGGGGTCGGTCTAGGCGTTAGTAAGCCTAATTAGCCTATAGCTCTTCAGAGGTTATTCTGACAACCTTTCGTTTTCTTCGCAGGCATCATTAGTCCTTTATGAAGTTTTTGGTATCTATGTAACGTCAAATGAAAAGGACAAGTAAGTGAAGTAACCGACCTCCGCCACTGGACCGTCAGAATCATCGAAGTCATTCCTTCTACCGAGTTTTAGTCATATACTATCAAGATCAGAATCACGAGTTAACTGTACATGTGGAACTAGAATTTAATCCAGTCTTTCAGCCTATGGCTGTCAGTTCCTATGGATGTCTTCCCCTGAATTTAAGTTTCAGGGGGTTAACAAAATATGCTAATAAGTGTTCTTAACTTATTTTTTTATTAATTGTACCCAGCAGCACAGCTCATTCAATTCTTTCTTTCCCGACGAACCTGGAACGAATATCGGACACTCTGGACGGTTCCAAAATTGTTCACTTTAATCAGGGTGCAATGAGAACGATTATACTCTTAGATCTGACATCTCCTAAACTGCGTCTTATAGTATTTCGATTTAGGGAATTGTGATAACCCTATGGACTTGGAGCATGCTGAGAGAATGGGTCCGAGGAAGAATAACAGCCACCGGACGTATTTTTATTAGACTGGCTATGAGTTAGTGTAAGAGTTAAAAAGTTATTAAACCGAGTAACAGTAAATGTCATGGCCACTCTATAATGAATCTAAGTGGGTGGTGTACCTGTATATTCTAAATTCTAGGTTGACGCAGGGTCGACGCAGAGTGCGGAGTCAAGCTAAGATCCAGCCGCCTAGGCTTTGCCCAGTGTCCAGGGCGGCTAGAGCTCCTCCAGACGTGTGGCTCGCTTGGCTCGCTTCGTTCGAGCTGCCGCCTTCTCTGGTTTAACTCAGGAGGCATGCGAGATACAGAGGTGTATCCTCGAGTGAAGCTAGATATCTGTTAGAGGCAGCAGAATCCAATCTCGGCAGAGATAACTCTGCTTCGTACTCTCTCAATAGGATCCGGTAATATTGACATGATATTGTCCTCACCAACTGGGCCTCGCTGGAGCTTACTCCTGTTCTAGTAGTGGGGGGTACTAGTAGTCCAGTGTTACGAGATCGTAGGTTATGCATTTGCAGAGAAATTATTTCGAATATCTGCTGTGTACCTGGCGTCTAGCTGTTAAAAGAGCTGTCCCTAGGCCGGCTGATATGCAATAAAATTGCGCACCGTGTGCTGTGCAACCTAAATCAATCCAATCCTAGCTAGCCAGCTGCCCACTAAACCAGCACGTGATACTAGGGGTAAAAAAAATATTTAACGTATCTGTAACCAGAAGCAGGTAACAAACAACGTGGAAAGCTCTAAACTGGCTGAGCCTCTAGATGGTTGCTGACCTCTGCTTGCCCCCCTACCTTTCCTACAGTATTTTGGAAAACTTCTGTTTGTTGGATTCTGTTAATTAACCTGGCTAATATATTGCTCTCGGCCGTAATTAGTTGTTATCTACCGGCAGCTGCATTTGTCAAGAGGCTCAACTGTGTAAAATCTGTACCGTTTTAAGTAATAAAATAGATGTTAGGTTTTTAAATATTTTTTTTTTTCGTTATTTTCTACATGGGCTTTTTGTCTGTTGACATTTTTTTTTTTTTTTTCAAGTTATTGGATTCTATAATTATTTTAAAATAAACTTCCCGTCGATTAATTTAAAATGCTGATTTATAAGGTATGTTATTTTTGATTTGATTTGATTTGAGTTGGATTGGTGGTGGTGGTATTTACCGACATTTGTTGTTGGTTGCTGGTTCTACTAATGATCTCGATTCTCTTGTTTCGAAGCTTTTGTTGTAGGTTGTTTTTGGTTTCGTGTTCGTGTTTGTGTTCGATTTAATATCTTAACTAACAAAATATTTAGGACGTTATTTCTGGCGATGAGGTATGTAAATGGATTGGACTCTATGAACTGCTGAGAACTTTCGTATATGTGGTTTTTCGTTTTCGATATAATTGATGCCAGTCACTCACTGATTGGTAGTAAGCCTTGTTTCTACTATGTCGCAGACCCCACGGCTCGCTTCACTGGAGATCGAAATCGCTTTGATTATCGACTTTCTTTCCTCCACTGCGAACCATCACGTTGATCAGGTTCATTCTGCCCTCTCGGAGGTGGAATCTTCAAACTCGAACCTATTGACCAGTTCATTCGATAGTGAGATTTTCTGACTTTCGAAGTAATGGCATGGACATGACCCCTCTGAGGATCTGGCTGTCGGAGACGGAGCGAGATAAGTTTCAAGTGATCCCCCTGAACTAGCCTTTTTTTTCTCTTTACTAACATACTCAGTTGGTCTCTGATGCTTATGATGTCAAGGAAGTTGACAATGTTGTCTATGAAGTCGATTCTCAACTTATCACTATCAAACCCGGTGCTGATGTAGATATCGGTGCCAACCCTTCCGCCGAAGAAGGTGAAGAATCTCTTGAAGAAGGTGCTGAACAAGTAAACAACGTTGTCTACTCTTTCCGTCTCCAGCCAACTTCTTTTGACAAGAAGTCCTTTGTTACCTACATTAAGGGTTACATGAAAAAAGTTAAGGCTTATCTTCAAGAACACAACCCTGAGGCTGTTTCAACTTTTGAAAAGGGTGCCGCTGCCTATGTCAAGAAGATTCTTGAGAACTTCAAGGACTATGAGTTCTTCACTGGTGAATCAATGGATGTCGATGGAATGGTTGTTCTCCTTAACTATCGTGAGGATGGTACTACTCCTTATCTTATCTTCTGGAAGCATGGAGTTAAGGAGGAGAAGGTATAAAAAATGTAATAATTTTCTCCTAGAGGATAAAAACATAAAATATATATATAATCATTACATGCTATATTGTTCTCGAACTATTTGATTTGCATATCCGGATCTAATCTCTAGTACAGCGAAGAGCCAGGGCCTGGGGCGAAGCCGCCAGAGGCAAAGAAGATCCATTTTGAATCAAGTGTCTATTGTCTATCCGCGTCGCAATTAAACAATGATTCTCAAGCGATACATACTTATCAACGTATTCAACAATCTTAGCATCATAACCTAAATCTTGTAAAGACTTCACCCTACCAAAATCAATAATTCTTCTTGCCATCAATCCAATTTCTTCTTTTTCTTCTTCATTTCGGCTCTCATTATCATCAAGATCTTCTTCTTCGTGATCTATTTGTTGTTCATTTTGCCTTTTTTTGTTTTTTTGTTGTATCTTATGTTTCTTCACTCGACTACCACAAAGTGCCCAAGATGTTAACTTTGAAATAACCTGGAATCCTTCTCGTTTTATTTTATTCTGTTTTAGCCATTCTCGTCCGGAGATTGGGTAAGTATCATAAGTACATAATTGTCTACAACAAAGAGCAATCACAATTCCATTTAGACTAGCAGTGGTCGCATTGCCGCTATCATTATCCATCTTTTTGACAATCATACTATTACGAAGGCAAGTCAAAGTTAAATCTGTTGCACAGCCACATAAGTGTTTTGAAACAGCCGCTACTTTTAATGGCAGTTCTGATGGTTCTTCGGCTTGGGTTTGGGCTTCTTCTATCAATGGAACGAGATTCAAATTCAGGTCCTTAATATCAATTTTCAATCTCTCCACTAAAGGAGGTTCGAATCTATCTTTTTCACCATTATTCTTCTTTAATTTTGTCATCAGTTCTTCGTAATCTTTCCCTAATTTGGTGTCGAATTTCATTCTGGGACCCGATCTATCAACTAACAAGAACTTTTTTCTAGAAAGTTTTTTTGAAACCCCTGCAGTATTAAAATTTTCCAGTTGTTTCATTAACTGTGATCGATAGATATATCTAGATAATTCTGCGCGTCCACATCCAAATTCTATAATTAATGTGTTATTATCATGTTCTTCAGAATTAATATTTCCTAAAAGTCCATTATCCTCCATATGTCCTATTAAAGAAGATTGTTGCGCAGCATGTTTTCGGTTCTCGAGCTCGGACAATCTTTCATACAATCCTTTATTCTGTCGGATATCTCGAACAATCGGGTCGTTTCCAAACTCTCGTTCATACAACTCTTTCAAAATTGGGATCCATTTGCTATATAAATCCTTAATGTCATTAGAATTAAGATTGTTTACACACTCGCGAGTCTGAGTTGATTCTCCATGACTTCCAATAACATTCATATCCAGCCTAAACCATGGTTCAGTTAGAGGAGTTTTGAGTCTTGCTCCACATCTTTCCAAATGATATTTGACTTGATCTTCCCATACACTATGACCTTTATCAAAAGGGCATGGGATTCGTTTTCTTCCTCCAATAGAATCTTTGATCTATTTAATGAGTTAGAAAGATGTTTTAGTAGGTTTGGATTCTGTCTGGGCTTCATCCTCTTAGCTTCATCTACTTCGGAAGGTGGAAGCTCTACTACCCCTGACTGAGGAAGATCCACCCCTTGTGGAGAAGACTCTACCCTTGGCCGCCCGGACTTGTTATCCTCAAATCCGCATTCTATTTTCCGAGGAATGACGTAAAACATCGATTGCAACAATTGTGTGGCATAAAGGGGCCTAGTATTCATAGGGAGAAGGTGATTCTCCTTTATAAGGTGCCTTTTTGAAAACTTACTAGTAAAATGTGTTGTGCGCAAAAATCTTCATCTGCTCTTCTTGTCATATTGCATTGTCGTCCTCCTTTATGTTGAAGAATATATTGACATTGTAATCTTGTGCCATTTCTATGTTTCAATTTTTTTGTTAGTGCCTTTTTGGTCACTTTGAAGTCTAAATCCTCGGTCATGTTCAGAAGAAACGAGTTGAGCGACTTCACACAGTTTCGAAATCAAATTAAATTCAAGTCGATAAAATTTCAAAAAAAAGGAAGGAAAAACAAAGTAGTGTCTTTTCGTGCATAATCGACATATTTTGAATGAAGAATTGTATATTTCTTGGTGTAGATCTAAATATAACAGTGCCCGTTAATTTGAGCAGCTTCGAATCAGATGTATCAATGCCTAAGAAACTACGATAAATATAATTGATTGGATAATAGGAGTCTGAGAATAAGATAAAAATCAGAGTACCGATATACCGGACATAACAACGGATAACCTACCCATTTTGATATTAACATAACTGGCTTATTTTGACATTTATTTCGTATTACCAATCAGGAGTCGGTTCTACACATATTTAGGGAGTATCCAAGAAGTAGTATTTGGGCTAACTAATCTATTGAAGACATTTAGTTGCTTTCAATATAGAAACAGATTCTTATCTTTAAAATTATATTTGAGCTGGAGGTAGGTTAGGTTTGAATTAACTAATCGTCTGACAGGGACACATTCACACAGACGTTACGCCGCACATGATACTGATAAGATAACCTAGCTAGCTGTTAATAATACCTTTGTGCTGCAACTCGCAAGCATCATATTGCAAACATAGAAAAAGACATGTTTGCAAGTCAAAATCAAAATTAATGACTGTGAGAATTCAACTAACTCGACATCAGGATAGTGAAAGAAGAATTAATATATTATGTTCAATAATAAAGGATCGTATACTGTTGGACTTAAGTCGCATTGAAAAAAGTGAATAAATGGCAAATCGCGGATTCCCCTGAGTCGCCCTTATGTAAAATAACTAGAGTCAGTCCATTCTTCCTCTAGATTTTTAGCAAATTAAACCATGACTATGTATGTCATTAAACAACAATTGACAAGAGTGTATCGATATAGGAGTATTCAATGGATCTATTAAATAAAAAAATACATATCAAAAAATGTAATTCAGGCTTTTAACCTGATCCTACTTCCTTGCCAGGGGTCGAACCTGGAATCTCTTGATTCGTAGTCAAGCGCCTTGCCATTGGGCCACAAGGAACATCAATTATAAAATCTGGATTTTAAATATCTGTTAAGGCCATTTTATAAGCCGCACAAAACCCTAACCCACAAATTCTGAAGGCTGTAAATAGCGCTAGACAATAAATGATTATCAATCAATCAATCAAATAGCGCTAGAGCAGGTTGTTTTCATTTAATTTTTCCCATGCGGTTTTTATAGTAGTTGAGGATCAGGCTTCTTTAAGCAAGCCGAATTTAGTGAAGAATTATTCCTTAGGGATACCTAAATAAGATATATTAGTGTCGCTGTCTATTGATAGCTTACATAGACAATAAACGATTGTCAATCAATTCATTGATCTCAAATAAATTCCCTGATCTCAATAAGGAAACGTTTCGATACTTAGGCGCACAGATCGGGTACCAACATGTTCTACAAAGCAAAGAATATGATCCATGGATAGTAAAGGTTCAAAAATATCTCAACGGGATTCTTATTTTCGACCTTCCAATTTCTTCTCAATGCTTCATATTCAACGTTTATATTTTCTCTTTGCTTTTATTTTTTGACCCTTTCATCAATCCATCTACTGATAAGAAAATATCTGAGGTTCAAGAAATGGCTTTTGTAAGGATGAGGGGACCTAGGAGAAACACACATGATGCCTTCGGAACAGGGAGGATTGGAATGTCGCTCTAGGGCAAACTGATTTCATCGGCTGATTTGCTTTTCATCAATTTCAAGAACTATTGCATTCGGAAGAGCGCAATATGATTTCTTTAACAGGCCAAATGAAACTTTAGAAAAACTTTATCTCAACAAAATTCTATTTCACAACTGGGATAGAATCAACAGATTTCTATCTGGTACAGATCAGTTTTATTCGGTTTAAGCAGTTTTGTATTTCGATCAACGTCCATTTCCTTTTATTTTAGAACCTCATCTATGAAGGGATGCTTCAAAGCTTGGAAACAGATTATCAAGCCAGCCAATCGTGGGAAAAATCTTTCATTCAGATCTTCCAATCATTAATTACGGTGACTATATGGATAAATTTGAGTATCAGTTGGGAAAAGATACTTTTCATGGAATAAGGAAGGTGAAAGAAAGGAGTACTACGACATCCAGAATTTATTCATCGACAAGGATAATATCATCCTTTTGCGGAAATATGGCTAAATTTACAGGAGGTACGTAAGGTAGACGCTATAGCAGGAGAAAAACTTCATCTATTTCCATTACATCGATTGCCAGTTATTTGGAAGATGGGATCAGGAATTTATTACTCAAAGTACCTATTTGCTATATAAGGAGAAAGCTTCTCCTCTCTGTGGATACAACATCACATACTTATTTGAGTTGTACTACTACTCTCAAGTTGCTTACCAGTTCAAACCTAGTTCATTTTACTTCTGATGTTTTAACTTGGAACATCTGGATTGCTATGGGTTGCTATCAAAGGGAACATGATTCCTTTGGCCAAATTTATTAGAGCTATTTATGAGATGAATCATTCTTATATATACCATACGGAATTTGATGATATCGATAAAGAAATGAAGATAATGCAAGCTTTTATTACTAGATTACAGAAAGAGAAACCTCTTGTTCACAAAATACAAATTCTTTCGTGAGAAATATATTCGGTATCATTTAGTTGATCCGTAGTTGGGAGAAGCAGGTCTAGAGTGTGCTAGACAAACTTGTGTGCTATAGTAGGGCCCCGGCCTTAAGCGATTGGCTAGATGTAGGGTGTGGTTTACGATTTGATAATTATTTTATATAGTTTATACTTAATCAATATTGAAGATAAAAAAAAAAGCATGGCTTAAATCCATTTTAAGCAAGCAAGGAAAAATGTGGCTAAATCTGAACTGTCCGTAAGGACAAACACATATAGAAGAGGTCGCTGGCTTATAGCTCTTACATAAACAATAAATGATGATCACCGAATGTAAATAAATGCAGGGGGGACGACGGGCTTCATGCAGAATCTCTGTTCCCGAGATCCCGAATTAAGATCCCTTTACGTGACTTTGTTATTTTGTGTCCTCCGAGTGATAAATATCTCGATTCTCTATGCTCGTAGCAGGAAAGAGAATTCTTCAGAGCAATTACTATTGCCCTATAGATGAAGAGCCCGCTGATACTCAGTTAAAGTCGAGATAAAATATCTATCAAAAACATAAAATAAACTATTTATATATATATATATATGCATATTTAAAATTATCATTAAAAATCTAATTACAACTTTAATGAGCAAATCTAAAATCAAGACGCTTGTTTCCTTTATCTTTTGTAGTGGCAAGATATGTAATTTGCTCTTCCTTTGACATAGCTGACCAGATTTTCTCTCGCTTATTATTCCTCCACACATAGTAAATCTTGGAAATGATCAAAAGACCAATCACTCCGAGGTTGATAAAAAATAATTGCATGTTTCCTCTATGATATTTGGGTGCATCATCAGTTCTATAAATATTCGTTGCTACAACACTTCCTGCTTGCACAAACATATTATAAACAGCTGCAGATACTGATCTCGTTCTAATTGTGTTACTGTTACGTGAACATAATGCTACCAGAATTGCATGTATATATGGATAACCCAAAAGTAAGGTCACAACTGTCCAAGTTGGCCATGCTTCCACCTGACTTCCAGGCCACCATCTTAAAACAGCTAATAAAGGCAAGGTCCAAAGTGGTTGAGCAATAGATAGCAACAATCTTTCATTAAAAACTTCAGTCGCCTTCGTGAGTACTAAAAGTAAAATAATGTGAATAACATTATAAGGAATGGCCAAGAGATTAGTATTAAAAGTGCTGAATCCTAAACCCTTAAGCATCAAAGAAATATAATATGAAGTAGGAGCCTGTGGGATATAGGCAATTAATCCCAAAGCATAAAGTGGCCACATATCATAATCCTTCAAAGAGTGCCATAATAGTCTTGGAGTAATGGCTTGTCTATTATGCATATCACCTTTAGAAGGATCGTCTCTTAAAACTCGATTAACAACAATCTTCTCTTCTCTTTCAGTAAACCAACCATGTGGTCTAAACCAAGCTTTTGTTTGAACAGCAGAAGCAGGCATCATGAAGAAAGATGCAACACCAACAACTAAGGTAAAGATCCCTTCAATAAGGAAAAGCCATTGCCAGCCAGCCCAACCACGAACACCTCGAAGTCGAAGTATACCAAATGCCAGAATTGAAGTAAGAATAGTAGTTGTACTAAGAGCGGTCCAAAAGAAAGAAAGTCTAATAGGTAATTCCTTTCCAGTATAAAAATAAGAAAGCCATAAAATAACATCAGGAATGAATCCACCTTCTAGAATTCCGAGTAACGAACGAGTAGCGTAGAAACCGGCTTTACCCTTAAGAGCAGCTTGAGACATAGCGACAACCGACCAAAGACAGATTTGTAAAGGAATCCAACGATCAGGACCAATCATTTTGGATACTAACTGAGATGGTAATTCAGCAGCAAGGAAACTAACATAAAAAATAGTATTTCCATAATTATATTGATCAGTAGTTAAATTCAAATCTTTAAGCATATTATCAGATGTTGCTTGAACCAAATTACCTCTATCAACTTGTAAACCAATAAACATGATACAGGCCCATAAAGTGACTCGCCATTCTAATTTCCAAAGAACTTTTTTTTCTTCTTTTGCAGTCCATTCAAATTCAGGATCAAAATGATGGCGAGCTTCATAGTGTGATCGCTCATAAACACCTCGATAGTATTCAGCTACCTCTGGATCTTTGAAAATATTTTTTTTATATTCTTCATCATCTTTATGATGACCCAAAATGATTTCACCATCTTGAGTAATAACATTATCCTTTGCACTAACTAATATAGCGTCATTAGGAATAACTAAATCGTTACCAGAAGATCTAGCTCCTGATTCAAAGCTATGACTTGGAGATAAGGTATGACCCAGCCTCGAAAAGACACCGTGAGATTTCTCGTTTGATTCCTCTGCCATTTTGACTGATATAATAAGTAGAGAGAATTAACTGGAGAGATGATCAAACTTTATCTTTCTTAGTTTAATTATTAAATTCTCTTGTACAATTTGTGGCCTACATCTTAGGTTTATATACATTTTTTTTTTCAATACTTTAATTAAATGGATATTTTATTTTTTATCAAAAATAATAAATGAATAAGAAAATTAGCCACAAAAACGGCCACTTGTTAAAAATTTGAGGCGAAAATTATGTGATCTCACCATTTTCACCATTAATAAATATATGTAGATGGGAAAATTTCGTTTTAAAAAAACTAATCTTGGCTGAATGGCGACATTTTATCTAATATTGTGTTTGCTTTGTGGCTACGACCGACAGCCGATCACTTTGCTAAACAATCTCAGGGACATAGCATTGTCGATCAAACACTAGAACAGTAGAGCACTTAACGTTGCCGATACGGAAATGTTAACGAGTCCATTAGGACCATTACCCGCTAGTTGTTAGACATAAATACCATCTGAATAATCCCGAGCCTTCAGGGTCGAAGTCACAACAATCATTTCTAGCTCTAAAAAGGATCACACTCGAGGTATGGTCGCAGCTGTAGCCAACCGCGTAATCAAATTTCATCTTATAAAAATAAGTCATTGTAACTTGGAACAATCTAACACATAAAGTCACACAATTATTTAATCCCCCTATATCATTCTCGAGATCTCGAGATCTTGCCGTTTAATCAATAGCCGGCTAGTAGTTTAAGCCGGTTAAGGTTAAGTAAACTTTCTTTTCCGCGATCATTAACTATTTGGGGAATATATTTGCAGATCTACGACTGGAAGCTTCCTCTTTAGGGAATATATGCGGCCAACTTTTTCAAGATCGATAAGAAATAACTTTTTTTTGAGTTAAGGCCGAATCTTGCTCTGCTGTTGCGTCATCAGCGTACACCATAACAACAGATAACGTTGGTGAAGTATATATCTCATATGCCATCACGACATCACTTTTTTTTTCTGATGATGTACAAGCCACCACTTAAAGCACGAGGAATATTTTACCTAACTATAATTAATTTTGTTTATCTCATGTGGTGAGAGGATTTAATGAAACAAAATAAAAACAAAATAATAAAATGATAAAATTCTTTGTCTCTTGATCTACAGAAAATTATAGTATCTGAATCTACAATTTCATTGAGATACACATTAACGCCATTTCTTCGGCTGTAACGAAGGTCCACATATAGATCATGCAAAACTTCGGACATGGAGGCTTTAGATAGTTGGGACTGGACCCTTCAGCCACCTGTGGCAATGGATTATCGCTGATTTGGATGATCACAGGCAAGCCGCCATCTTCTCCTGCTTGTGCAGAGGAGGAGGAGGAGGAGGAGCAGGAGGAAGAGGAGACACGATTAGGATTGATACATTTTAGCCCAGAAGACAATACATAGTAAACTGGCTCTAATGGTATTATTAATAATGCTTAACAGCTATGAGCTATAAAAAAAAAATAGCCGGTAATAATACATTTACCTTTGGAACTATAGAAGAATGATATAATGTTTGAATAAAAAATCATGGTTGAAAATGGGTGAAGCCAAACAAAGGACGAATGAAATAACTAAAAACAGTTTCCTAATTTTTTTGGATACATGGGCCAGTAATTAACCATTTTCTTTTTTTTTGAATCTGCTTCTATCGGCTAATAAAAATTTTCTCTTGAAATTTTTTTTAAAGTTGCATGCACATCTAACGGCCTTCTTGAGCTTGGCCGATAAGCGAGCCCTGTCGCTCATATGGGTGTCTGATCTCGCAATCACCACTTCCGATTAAGCAAAGTGAAATTCCACCTCCGGGGTATCTCGGGGAATGTTCGGAAACAAGGGCTACAATTACGCTAGACCATATTTTGATGCCTGAACGATTGGCTCGGATGTATTGTCATTTTTCATGAATTAAGCGCTAAGAGCTATATACCGTTAATTTTTAATTTAAATCATGGACTCTGGATTGTTAGAGAGACATGATATCTGTTACGAGTATTTGGATATCTTCTCTTACAATTTGGGGTCACTAGCTGAAGATCGTGCCTTAGCAGACTGCAATCAATTGGAATGAGATATCATCGCGCCAGTGGGTAATTGACTCAGACCGAAAATCGTAGCTGAGTTTCAAAAGGATTAATAGCTTTGTGTGACGGAAGCTGTTAAACTGAGGCAGAGATCTCTATCCCGGGCATTCTTTCACCTCTCTAAAATCATGGACACTCTGAGAGTTTGTTTAACAGCACCATGATCTTGACCTCGACTGAAGTGAGCTTTGGGGCCGAGAGATATACTGGAAACATTCTATAGTTATTCTAGAATATTGCTACACTGTTAAAATTTTGTTTCTCTTCTATTGGTTTCGGTTCGACTTCGCTTGACCTCTTGTTTTAGATGAGGTTGATCTGAGTGACTCCCCCATTACCTCCGCTTGTTCTCCCTGTTAAGTAAGTCCCGTATTGATGTTTCAATTCTCGAGTGTCGAGTGTAGCGAGAACTAGGGGTATGTGCCATGCCCCAGTTGCCGAGGTGCAGACTATCAGAGAAGGACAACCCCCGCTCTCACGCCTCATTTCAACTGTTTATATCCTACAGAAGTCAAGTTCGTGACTCAATATTTGAACAATTTGGACGAGCTGAGAAAAAAAATTTCCGGCCCAACCTTGATCAGATCTGGGCAGATGCCAGATGTTAGTATTCCATTTCAGATTCCCATTCTCTTGTTATACTCGGCTGAACGACGATTAATATATTTGAGGATTTATTAAAGATCACGTAACATAGCAGGATTTATCTCGATTCTAGACTCAAGGAAGCGATTACCTGGCTATAGATTTCTTCGGGAGTTGGGCTATAACCCAGACCTCCCTACTCGCTTAGCTGATAAGATAGTGTTATCACGGCTTCGAAGAAATAATCCTTCCGGCCCCGTTCTGCCCCCTTCGGCGGTTGAAACGGGGACCTCAATCAGAACCTCTGACGGGTAGTGTTTGCTGCGGTTGAATCCGTATAATTCTCGAGCGAAGTCAGAGCTAGGGACTCCGGGGCTGCCGGAAGCATTGCGGAGGTTGGAGTGGGACTGATTTTAATAGAATCTAACTATACTAATATTGGTTGAAATAATTTAGTCCCACGTTACAGGATCCCATCCAGTCAAAAAGTAATCTTTCTTATCTCCCAAAGACTCAAAATCATTCTCGGAAATCTTAAAGTCAAAAACTTCAATATTACTCTTGATTCGATCATAATGTACAGATTTTGGTAAGGGAATGTACCCTTTCTGAAGATTCCAACGAACAAGAATCTGGGCCGGAGTCTTGTTATATTTATTAGCGAGGGCTACCAATTGAGGATGATCTAATCTCTTTGCTCGCATTAATGGGGAGTAAGCCTCAATTAAAATATCATGTTCTTTACAGAAGTCAACAATTTCATTACGCTGAAGCCAAGGATTGATTTCAATCTGATTCACAACGGGTTTAATTTTAAACTCAGGCCAAGAAAATATCTCTTTTAAATGATGAATTCCATAATTTGAAACACCAATTGATCTAACTGAACCCTCAGTAACAGCTTCTTGAAGTGCTTTATATGCACCTAAACGTTCTGATGGCGGGCCTTTAGGAGCATGGAGTAATAAAAGGTCAATATATCCTACAGCAGCAGCATTATTAAGTGATGTCTTAATAGCTTTTTTAGCTTTCTCATATCCGAAATCTGAGGTCCAGATCTTAGTTGTATAAAAAATATCTTCACGAGATACGTCAGGATTTTCCTTTAAGAACTCGGCAATTCCAGTAGAAGCAGCTTCTTCATTTCCATAGATATAAGCCGAATCGACATGTCGATAACCGGCTTGTAGAGCAGTCTTAACTACCCTAGCTGTGATATTCGAACTAGTTTGATAGACACCAAACCCAACCGAAGGGATTTTATAACCTGAATTAAGTATATAAGAAGAAGCCATTATGAAGGTAAGAGAAGAAAATGAAAATTACTACAACTACAAATAATAGTAATGTTAATATTAATATTAATTGAGGGTTGGATCCAGTTTCAACAACAAAGTCCTTCGTTCAATTCGACTCAGTATTTATAATATATAAGAGAGACAGCAAATATAAGCCAGCCAGCCGGTAGTAAGACAAAACCAGCCCAGTAAACTAACCAGCCTAATCTTAAACGATCGACAGACATTTTTATTAGGGAAGTTTAATCCGTATGAACTGCAAAGCTTACTAACGGAGACCTGGAATATGCCGATCGATTTTTCGCGTGGATACCGTGATATTTGTAATTAAATCCGCGGCCGATGCACTCATTATTATTATTAAAATCTACTTTTTTTTTTTGCCCTCCAAAAAATAGGTGGTCACTGGATTGTTTATTACATAATCGCATATTCTTAAAATGAGTTCTAAGTTCCTAGTACTACAAGCCTAGAATTTACCACTTAAGAGCGCTGGGAAACTAACCAGGGGACAAACTCACCGCCAAAGCTCTGTCTACAGTTTGTATGTAAAAACGATTAAGAATTGCCCTGAGGGTCGTGGTAAGAAAGTGGGCCACCTTTTATATGCATTAATTAACCATGCATGAATGCAGAGCTGTTCTGTGCAGCGACGGGTGCTCGATTGAGAAGGATTTTATTTTTCGAAATGCGATCTTCAGCGAGGCGCGTTTCTAATTGAGTAACTTGGGAAGGGCTAGATGTTCCCAAGTCCCGAATGCTCTGCTCAAATCATTGGAAGAAGAATTAGAGGACAAGGATGAGAAGCAATCAATAGAGATTAGTTACGGCGATCAACTGCGGTGTTTACCCAGTTAATCTTTCGTACGTAGAACTACGTAAAACAATAAATGAGTGAATTACCGTTAAGATCAGATATGCGAAGCTATGTGGATTCTTTGTGGCTTCTTCATAGATTTTATTGTTAGGAATTTGCTGATGTAAAACCCAAGGACTAGTTCACTCATTCTCTTAATTATATATATGTACGAGAATTCTGTTCTGGAGGAATTGCAGGCGTTTATTGCAAATTATTTTGTTACTGAGGACATTCACGTTGAACGAGAACAACGCCGTAGGGAGATAGGCGGTTGCATTGATTGATTGATTATCATTTATTATCTACGTAAGTTATAAGCCAGTGACATCTGACATAATTATACCTGTCCTTGCGGACTGTTCTATACTAGATTCTAAGATTGGTTTCACTGTGAAAACCCCTATTGAAAACCCCCCACTATAATTAAAAGAGCTGTTCTCCTTCGGATTCGAGAGCTCTAGACTTAGCGACCGATAAAGCTAGCACCGTTCCATTTTGGCTGGGGCGCTGCTGCCTCAGATCGGCGGTAATGCAGGGAAGGAGGGAGAAGATCAAGCTTACGGGGACATATATGTAGAATTTCTAAATCAAACTATTTAATTTATTTTTATATTATAATAATAGACTTTGAAGATCAAAAAAAAAAATTAATAATAATTACGGGAAATCACTGAGAACAGGGGTCCAGGGTTGTTGCTGGGCTCACATCTTATTTATTTGTCCTTACAGACCACTAATCACTACTTATACTTCGGAGAACATTCAACTCTATTCGGAGAAAAATGATGAAACTAAGCAGCAGAGATCATAAATCTGTTTAAATCTGGCTCTATTCATCGATATAATATTATATGGTTATTTATTTATTGTTATATCGGGGTAGAAAGGCCACTAAAATGTGGTTTATGAAAACGGGCGTATAGTCTAGTTGGTTATGGCGGTTGCTCTTTGGAGCAACGCGAGAGTCTCCGGTTCAATTCCGGGTTCGTCCATGTTTTGGTTGCATTATCCGTATGTTCCATGTAATGAATATCTCTATTGATTCATAATAATCAAAGATCTCTCTCAAATTAACCAGCCCTACCACATTGCTGACAGGAAAGTTAATTTATATTTTATTGACTGAAAGCTCTTCAAAATATTCTCTATGCTTGCTTCTAACTATTGATGTCGTCATAGCTTTTTATCATATATTCACTGAACATATTATTTTTACATATGTACGCCAATGCGAGTCAAGAGCTCAAAATATTTAATTAATATGTTCTAATAATCAGTTCCAATATTGGCGTACTTATGTAAAAATAATATGTTCTAATAATCAGTTCCAATATTCTTATGTAATAAAAAAATAAAAATTCAGAAAAATCTTGCTTAGAACAAGAAGAAAATAAAGATGGCATGTTGACTTAAAACTATAAGTCAACCGTAATATATTGGTACAAATCATAAGAAAAAAACACATCTCGACTTTTCTATCATATAGTCTTATATCTAATCGAAGCACTATGTATTACTCGTATTTATGGTCATTTTTAAAGTTGCTGATCTATCTGAGCCGCATGCGAGATTCGATTTAAAGTTTAACGTTTAAAGATTAAAGTATTTCACGCAAACCAGCTGCATTAATTGATGAAAAAAAAGTAACGTTTGTTTATCCTGCGTATCAGAAGAAGGACATGCATATAAGCTAGGTCCAGCGCTAAGAGCATCCTGTCAAAAGATTTACAGTTTCTTGACAAAGAAGAACTTTAAACAACATAAGATTTTTAGTATAGGTTTTGGAGATATTCATGGCTTTTCAATAAAACTATTGTCTTCCTACCTTGTCTTAACCAATGTTAGATCAGATTGACTTTCTGGACTGGAGAAAAAAAGCTACCATAAAGTTCCATTTGGAACGTCCGTCTATCTACTGAATATCTAATTATAGTTTAATCTACTTCTTATTTAAAGTTTAGGGCCTGGGACGATCATGACCGATGTATCAGCTTTGTATGGTTTGTCTAATGTTTCACTCAGCTGATATTCCTGATCCCTTATATGAACGCATCAATGGTGGAAGTGCTTATTGGTAGGTGTTTTATTTTGAAATACTGACATTCCATTAATTAATAGTGGAAGGTGCACTGGCGGATGTTTTATTTTGACAGACACATAATATCTGAAAATTATAGTCTAAATCTGTTGGTGAGGGGATGAAAGATAATTCACTCAAAAATAAGATATATCAATTCCGTCCACCTTCCGACAGGCGTCCAAGAGCGAAATAATCCACTGTATCCATTACACCACATCAACCCGCCAAGCCTAACCTAATTATCCAAATATGCGACACATTTTATTTGAGCACTGGTGAAACCAGAGCGTTGATTTAGAAAACTGAGTTCTTCTGCCTGATCCACCATTAACTGCTTGCTTTCGTCGTAGGTCAATAATTATGACACATGCGTCATGTAGATACTGAATGCAGTGATCTTGTGAGAGCAGAGCAGTTTCAGAATTGTATAAGGTGCAAATAAATCCATAAATCTGAAAATAACTGGATCATAGTTCCATATCCATATATATATTTATATATATACGATCTCCTTCTGCTCATTGTTCTAGTTTTTGTGATTTATAATTCATACCTTTTGGTCGACGATTTCTTCATAATTTTCATTTGTTGGATTTTTGTTTTTCTTTTTTTTGTTATTTCCAAATTTATTATTTTTGTTTATCTCATTGTTTTCATATTTAGGATGAAAGCTTGGAATCGTATTTTAGGGTTCTGTCTAGTACTAGTAACTGCAACGGCTCAGACAGTCTCCTGGCAGACAGGCAATACTGAGTATGACACTATTCAACCAACTAATTCTAATGAAGGCGTCATTGTATCTATGCACGGGTATGTAACCCAGCATATTTCTGTCGCTGCCTCAGTTCCTACCAACGTGATTGAAACTCAATGGACTTCTACATGGGTTGGTCCTGTATCTGTTTATTGGGGATGGCTAATTCCGGGTTTTAATGACGGTCCTCTTGCGGGTATCGCTTCCAGCTTTGCACAGCAAATAGAAAACGTAATCCCAGCTTTAGTATCACAGGCAGTTCCTCAATTCGCTCAAAATGCCCCGGTTATTGTTTCACAGATTAAGGATGAAGAATTGAATGGAGTCATTAGTCCCGCCACTGCGGCTATTCCTACTTCTTCTCAAGGCTTACCAACTTCCCTTGCTGATTCTTACCCAGTCTACAGCGGTTTTGCCCTTTCAGTTAGTTCAGATCCTATAGCATCAGTTTCATCTTTGCTGCCCGTTTCATCCTTGGCTCCAGTTTCATCATCCGCTCCAGTTTCATCATCCGCACCAATCTCAGGATTGAATCTTCAAGCACTTGTTTCACTAGTCCCATCGTTGGCATCTAATGCTGGTAGTTTGTTTTCTGAATTTGAACCGGCTTATGCATCGGCTTATGCATCAGCAATTGAATCTGCGATACCTGAAATTGCACCAGGTATCTTATCTCTAGTTTCCGGAGTTTCCCCTGAAATTTACTCTGAAGTTCAGAGTGCATTTAGTCAGGCTCCTGCTTTAATATCTCAAGCACAAAGTCTTATGTCCCAAGTCGCCCCTCAAGTTCAACAGATCATATCACAAATAGCCCCTCAGGTTGCTTCGGTAGTATCACAGGTAGCTCCACAACTCTTGTCTTTGACAAATATTAATATTCTTGCAACTCAAGCTCCTCAGGTAATCTCTCAATTCCAGTCAATTTATTCATCAATTGAGCCTGAGCTATTTTCACAAGGTCTAGCAGTTATGTCCCAAATCCAGCCCCAAGTAGATAACATTATTTCTCAAGTTGTTCCCGCAGTAGTGAGTGACATCCCAGATCTTGGAGTTCTGGGTCCACAAATTGGAGCAGCAGTTTCCATGTTTGGACCAGAGATTGTATCTCAAGTTCAAAATGCAGCTCCTCAAATATATTCCGATATTCGAAGTCTTGCATCTCAATTCGGTCCATCAGTCATATCTGATTTGCAAGGAATATGTACTCAAGATGCTTCTCAAATAGCATCCAATGCTCTCAATCTAGTTTCATCAGCAGGTCCACAAGTGATTTCTCAAGTAGAGCAGATAGTTGCTACTGGGGCACCTTCATGGATAGCCGGTAGTGCTGAAAAAGTTGTATCTGAAGTTGGACCAGGGGTTGTTTCTAAGGTAGAAAGTGTGATTTCCGCAGTTGGTCCACAGGTTATAAGTAGAGTTCAAAGTGTTGTGTCTAATGTTAACGGAGGATTGGCTACAAACTTCCAAGCTATCCTTTCTCAAATAGCTCCTCAAGCTACAGGAGTAATCTCTCAGGCCGTGAGTGCTCTAGGCAGTAAGCTAAACAAAAAACTTAATCATATCAATACCAACCAAGTGGCTATAACCGGCATTGTCAAGGATATTAATGCCGGTGTTGCTAGTGTTACTGTCACTTCAAAGCATGCTGTTAAAAGTTTACCTCCTTCAGTTCAGACTCTAGTAGGTAAATTGATTTCCAAATTTCAACAGGCGGTTGCTACTGGTAAAAGAAGTGCCCTAGAAAATCGTCGACTTCTACCCAGAGAGATATCATTATCTGCGATTATTGCTACGGATGAATCTGAATCGGCGACAACTACATCTGCATCAGGTATGTAAGAGTGAGAGAAGAAGAAATAAAGAAAGCATTGATATTTCTTTTAAATTTCGCTTCTAATTTTTTTTTTTTTTTTATTATTTATTTTCAGTTGTCTTTTTCTTGAATTTCTATTGTTATTTTTACCTTCAAATTCTTCGTCTCTTATTTTATTAAGTCGTAAAAAATTTACTTTATTTTATTTTTCAAACTTTTTTTGCTTTCATATTAACATGAAATTTTAATAGGTAATGGTAAATCAACTTCAGAATCTTCCTCCAAAATCGTTTCAGGTAAGCAGAAACTAATAACCAACTAAGCGTGGGGCCTGGGCGGCTGGGCATAGTCCCAGACCCCTAGCTCTCGCTACGTATTGACTGAGCCTAGGGAGTGGCCACTGCCCCAACTGCCGGAGGCAGACATAGAATGGCTGACTGCCAATACCTTGGACCCCCCCCCCAAAAAAAAAAAAAAAAAAAAAAAAAAAAGCGAAAGAAGGAATGGGATCTGGAGAATTATTCTAGCCACCGGATGCAAAAGTATATCATCCATCTAATATATACTAATTTCTGCAGACTCGTTTTTAGGAAAAGTGGACACCATATTTGTAACGAGCAATCCATCAGAATCAGCTCAAATATCAACAGTCTATAATACTATTGGACAAAAGACTCTTGCGGCAAATTGGACTTTCACTGGTAGTGCCACCCCAACAACCGGTCCCATATCCAGTGCATCACAAACATCTGTGTCTAATTCCACACTCGATTTTGTCAGCATCGAACATATTACCACCACCCTTGATGATGGTCAAGTTCTAGTGTCCACAATGACTACTACCTTCATTAAAACAAATTCTGGATCAACAACTGATATAACAAATGATCAATCGGCTACCATTATTAGTGGAGCTACAGTTACATTAAACTTGACAGGATCACAGACCTCGAATCCTTCGACAACAGTTTATGGAAATTATTCATCAACTATTGGGGTTCTAGGAACTAAAACCACTGATGCACCGGTAATCATATCTCCTAAGGTTATCGAACAGTATGGAGTAAATGGAACTTTTCTTGGACCGAATCTGATTGCACCATATGCAACTCAAGATGTTATCGATCCAAACCACCCAGTTATAGTTACCGAATACGTGACTCAATGCTGTAGAAATGTTTGTGTTAGACAAACGTTAGTAGTGACACCTGCAGTCCCCGTCGTGACAGTTACATCTTGTGAAGATAAATGTAAGGTAACAAAGGAAACAACTGTTCCATGTCCTTATTGTCATTTAAAGACCTCGTTATCTACATATTATACTACCATTACTCAGGAAACTGTGGAAACCGTGGAAACCGTGACGGTCTATTCACCATGTGTATCAGTAGAAGTTCCTTCGGTTACTCCTAGCTTAGTACCTAGTAAAACTGTTATTTCCGTTCTAACTCCCCAATCAGAAGTTTCCAATACCAGTTCTAATAATAGCCATAATAATATACCTACAACAAAGACATCACCATTAGAATCACATACAACTACTATTATGGTGCCAGAGTCTGGTTATTCAGTTACTCATCTAGTCACTTATGGTCCCGGATGCAATGGAGCTTGTTCACCAACTCCATCATCGATTCTTCCTTCTCAAGGGGTTGTGGTATGTTCAGGAGAATCATCTTGTAAAACAAAGGGTCCTGCTCCGGTGGTTTGTTCAGCTCAAGATTGTAAACATACTGCATATACTACAATATTTTGTACCAAGAATAGTTGTTCCATTGCATCACAATCAGCATCACAATCAGCATCACAATCACAGTCACGGTCACAGTCAGAATCACTGTCACTGTCACTGTCACAGTCAGAGTCACAGTCATCATTAATAAGCACCGCTACTACCACAACTGGTAATTCAGCTGCTGCTTCAGTTGTTGCCACTCAAATAACAACTATTACATATGGAAATGTCATTTGCTCAGCAAAAACATGTATGACTTCTGGTAGTAATCCCTTAGTATGTGCAGGTTCACTGTGTGCTAAATTACCATATCCCACTTTGACTTGTGAGGGTACTTCGTGTTCAAATGTGCGACCATCAACTCCTCCAAACGTAATTATCCCCATTCCGAAAGGTAGTTCATTCCCAGCTTCAGTGACAACATCTTCTTATGGTCAGGTTATATGTTCAGGTGGTAGTAATAATAGTAATGGAGAATGTTCTACCTCTGGTCCAGCTCCCGTTTATTGTGCTGGCGGATTATGTGCAACTGGTCCGTATCCTACTGTTGTATGCAGTGCCAAAGAATGTAGTACTGAACCTATAGCATCGGTCATGATTCAATCTGCAGATGTAACTCTATCTGAAATAGCCCAATCTGCTGGAGGACAAGCTTCTCTAGCTCTAATGCCAACTGAAGGAATAGTTGTCTGTAGTGGAAAAAAATGCGAAACTGCTGGACCTCAGCCAATAAGTTGCACCGCAGGTCAATGTTCTAATGTCGCTTATACTACCATTATATGCAGTGGAGGAATATGTGCACCTGCAAACACCGCACCTGCTGAGGTTAGTTCAACAAGAATGACTGTCTCTCAAGGAGGAACTTGTAGTAATAGAGTAATTTTTAGCAGTGTAATCCTTGGATTTTTAGGAGGGCTTGCAATTATTTTCTAAGGACAAAAAGGAATAAAATATAATATATACGAAAAATAAAAAATTATATTGACTTCATGCCCGAGGACCAGAAAAGTACGGGTTTCCATATGCCTCCGATGGCTGGGTCGCTGCCCAAGACCCAGTTGCTCGCTTTGCTCGCTTTGCTCCGGCTAAATCAATATAGTTTCTCGAGCGCTGCGAGAGCCATGGGGTCTGTGGAGGCACTCGCACTCTTCCTTCCTCATATCATCCCCGAGTCCCAGGCTAGTTAGATCGAGAATGTTGCAAAAGCCAAGAGTTTGGTGCGCACCGGAGCGGAGCCAAAGGGTGGTCAGAATCTCTGAAATAAGATATAAGATGGAGGAGCAGAGGGAGGGGAGTAGAACATCATGCAAAAGCAAAAGGTTAAATCTATTATTATGCTGGGAGGAAGCTGGTTTAAAATTAAAACGCTTAGTCAGGGGCGGGGGAACCTTGTTCAAATTCAATATCTCGTATAATTTGCGTCAACTACTAATCTGGTTAGTGTTCAGTACCGTTGTTAAAGTTCACGCTAATGTATGCGCTAATGTATGTACATCTATCTGCCCCATAAATTATATGGTTAAGTTAACCTTATTTTACCGAGGTTTAAAAGGCCTGTAACTTGACTGACAGACCTGTTCTACATTTATCTGCGATGGACCATATATGGAATCTGCTTTGTCTAGGAGAGGAAAAGAAGAAACTATGCGGACGTGAATTCGCTATCAGTAGTATAAGACTTTAAGTTATAGTAACACTCCCAATGACAAATTGGACAAAATAAAATTCAAGAACAATACATAATAAGAATATTGTAATAATCAAATATTATGACTATCACTGAAAGTTAATATTTTGTCTGAAAAATTCAGAAAAAACTGTATAGTCAAATCGTGGTTTATGATTTTTGCAAAACATGTGCATTCTTTTTTTGGAAGGGACTTCTTTTTATAACGTCATAGAAAAAAAATTTGATAGATTTAATCCCTTGCATGTTAACGTTGGCTTAACCCTAAAATGGTCTAATTGCAACTTAATGTTTATACGATGAGGGTGTAATTACAAAGGAGGGGATGAGAGAAAAAGAGAAGGAGGATGATGGCGGAAGGGGTGCGAGAGAATATCCAGTCTGATTTGTCGGGTTCGAAAAGGACAGTGACAAGCAATCCCCGGAATGCTCGAGCGTGCAGTAGCTAACTCCCTCAACTGCCAAACGTGGGGTATCAGTAAATCTCGAGGGAGGGATACAGAAATCGGATGAATAGAGGTCCGAATTCGTATAATGAGTAAGACACTGATGAAAAGAGTACAGTATGCGATCTAACTTAATCAGACAAAATAATATAATTGTCTTTATCTAATTTATGTACTTCAAGCAATTAAAAGTCTAAATCTTTATGGAAAAGGAACTTCGATGCCTCCAGCAGTCGAAACTAACAAGCTCGAATATAAAGATATATACAACCAGCGGCGCCTAGCTGTCATGCCATGGCGGAACTCAAAAACTCCCCACATATACATCTCCTTATTGTGAAATAATACCCACTATCCAGATAATCGATTGTTCTAGCTCTAGTGTCTTTATATACTTCTTTCTGACATGTCAATGTGCATATGTCTTTTCGGTATGTTAGTTGCGCCGTTGATTGTTAACTTAAAAAAGCAAAGAGCAAAATGCAAATTCGGAATGGGCTTGACCCCACATTTACGGGGGCAATCTTGATCTAAAGGTATATATAAGTTATCATCGCCCGTTTCCCAGTCGTCATCATTCAAAAATATATATATAATCGAATCCAATTAAATTAAATTAAATCATTGCTATCAAGTCCAATCAAATTAAATCATTAGTTTTTGGTTATAAGTACTATCAACCGATTCAATTATCTCAAGCTATATATCTATAACTACCATGACTAACCAACATCAAATCACTCTTTATTGGCTTGAGAAATCTCGTTCTCAACGTATTGTATGGCTTCTGGAAGAACTTAAAGTCGAATATAATCTTAAAACTTATAAGCGTGATGCCGAAACGTTCAGAGCAATGGATGATCTTGTTAAAATTCATCCACTTGGTAAAGCTCCGATTCTTGAATTCGATAGTAAAACTGTTCTTGAAAGTGGACTCATTATTGAATATCTCATCGATCATCTTGGTAACGAATCAGAATTAGCTGCCAAATCTGAGGATGAACAATTTGAAATAAAATTTCATCTTCATCATTGTGAGGGTTCTTTACAACCATGTTTATTATTACTTTTAATCTCTCAAAAAGTTCGTGATCGTGCTCCATATCTTTTAAAAGTAGCTGCCAATAAAGTTGTTGATTCTCAAGATGCTGGTTATGCGTTCCCAGAACTTAAGAATCAATTAAGTTTTCTTGAATCTGAACTTAAGAGAAATGGTACTGGCTATTTTGTATCTGATCATTTAACTGGTGCTGATATTATTTATTCTTTCCCTCTTTTGGATGCTAAGAGTCGAGGATATCTTAAAGAAGTTGAACATCCCAATATTTTTAAATGGATTGATTTAGTTAGCTCCCGTGAAGCCTTTAAGAAAGCTTCAGATAGATCTAGTGCTGATAGTGCTGAGTAGTTTTCAACTTACAATCTTTAAAGAGACTCATATATATAAACTCGGTGTTTGATGTTATCCGTAGACAGATCTGCCTTCGGCAGCTGGGAAGCCCCAGACCCCTAGAGGTCGATGACTTCTGCTTGAAGATGAATTCAGACCAATTAGCCTCTAGGGCGCAGAGCAATGGGTCTAGTCGCTCGATGAGCGCCCTGGAGAGAGGATTTAATGCAATACCTCGAGCAAAGTCTGGGGCAGAGCTGCAGCAGTTGAAGGCAAATAGAAATAACGAAAACTCGTTTAGTATGTACCTATAAACATTACTCATAAAATCATTATAATCCTTGTCAACCCAAAAAAAGCAATTTTTTTTCTGAATAAAGATATTCAGTTCCAATAGTCATCATTCATGTCATATATTAATCCTGTCCCTGCGGGAATAATAGTGGGAGGAATATTTTCAACTTCATCATCACAAAAATATCTATTCCAATAATCATCATCTTCAGAAGTATTATTGTTTCCTAATTGTCCATCATTATAATATTGAGTTGCTATTGTTTGATGAGATGGCAAAGATGGATGTCGTAATTCATAACTATTAGGGAAAACATATTGTTGCTGCTGCTTACTAGTATTATTAAATTCCAATTGGCCTAATTTTAAAACCAATTCTTTTAATTGAATCAAATTCATTCTATCATCTATACTTCTTTCATCATCTTGGATACTTGCACCAAGTGAACTAAGATGAGATATAAAAGTATTCGGTGATGAAATTGTTCCACTTTCATTACAAGATACAGTAGTTTCACCATCATCGTCATGATTTACGTTTTCGATATGACAAATAGTACCCTTAAGTTCATTAGATTTAAGTTCATCATTATTGTTTCTTTTACATTCTTCATCTATATATTCAGATTCAGCATGTTCAATAGAAGTCTGCCATGGTCTCCAATACATTTCTTCATTATCAGAATCTTCAAGTGTCATTCTTTGAAGTTTCCAATCTGGTAAATCAGAAATCGATCGAGATTCCCAAAAAAAATCTAACTGTTTAAATGTCACAATAGCCTGTAATCTTGATCTTGAAATACGACGGAATTTCGTATAACAACAACAAGTTGACTGTGATTTATTATTATCAGAAATCCAATCAAATGCTATTTTACAAGCAGTAGGAGATGAAATATTTGCTTCGATAAATCCCCATTTTAATTTTTCACAAATATTATAATCATCATCATTCTTTAAATTATTATTATAAGTTGAAATAATTTCATCTAAAGATGTTGATAATGTTCTACTGAAGAAACTTTTTAATAAAGTGATATGATCATTTAATTGATTATGAATAGGAACTTGATTAAGAATATCCACTAATTCATGAGTTTGATCTTCTACCGATTGGGAAGAAAGAGTGATTCGATTTTCTTGAGCAATCATTTCAATGTCGAATAGAACGGTTATTTCCAAAACTTCAGATACAATGAAAGGTATGATCCAAAGTAAAGATGTTAACCAGAGTAAAGATGTTATCCAGGGTAAAGATGTTATCCAGAATAAAGATGTTATCCAGAATAAAGATGTTATCCAGGGTAAAGATGTTATCCAGAATAAAGATGTTATCCACAGTAAAGATGTTATCCACAGTAAAAATGTTATCCAGAGTAAAGATGCTATCGAGAGTAAGGATATGGTCCAGAGTAAAGATGAATGACATAAAGTGGAAGTATTTCCAAAAAATCTCTTCAATATATAAGTTATCTAATTGATTTTGATAATCTATATATCTATTCTTTCAATATCTCATAAAACTCATTAAATTTCTAACTCTCATCTAAATATCGATATGTCCAAAATTGTTATTATACACCGAAATATATAGAATAAGAAATCAACTTCAACATGAACCAATGATATATGGTATATGGTATATGGTATATGGTATATGGAATATGGAATATGGTATATGGTATATGGTATATATTAGATATTTTTTCTTAGAGATCCGGAATAGTGTAGCTGCAGTATTAGACTATATAATATGAGACTCTCCCCTCCGCTAGTCCGGAGAGATTTTCAAGATCTTTTCCTAAATGGATCAAAATATGCAGGCAACACGGAAATTGACGTTAACCCTGGTTAACTTAAAAAAAAGTTAAGCTGCTTAAAACCATGCAGTCAGCAGCCCTCGTACGTTTTCTCCAGATCTCCCGTACCTCCGGATGTGGCGGGGGCTTCAAAACTTGGCGGGGGTGGGCTCATGAGATCGAATCACCTCCACCTCCGGCTACGTAGAAAACGTAGCTCCCTAAGCTCGCTTCGCTCGAGTTACAGATAGGTGATTCATTGTGAGAGCCAGGAGTCTGGGGCTCCATCCCCTCCCTCGACCAGCACACTGGCCTGCTTCGGTCGAGCAGGATAAGCCGGCTACTACCATTCCAAAAGACTAATAAAGATAATTACCCTAATCCATGACTTTTATGTTACCGGATTTACGGGGCCCCACATAGTACAAATCATTCGTTCATTATAATTCATTAAAAATAGTATTTAAAAATAGTACTATCAATTTAAGAATATTCAACGTGCGGAGATTATTTATTGGATCATTATGATAAAAAAAAAAAAAAAAAATATGATTTAGTGTGTATCGCCGAGATCGCCGAGATCGCCGCGAGAAGCACGTGAACTATAAACATCCTTTACAAGAATACCAGTTTATAGAAAGATCATATTGATCACATCAATACACCCACAACCAGAATTTTGAATCGCATTTTTATATATGTGAAGTCTAGTCTCTCTCTCTAATTGAACATTTAAGCAATTTTTGAAAAAGATAGAAGAGTGTAATTTTTTTTGTCGTATGGTGAAAAATCTCCACTTATAATTGTGGGTTTGAGGTCCTAATGTCCTTTATTAGTATATTATTGAGCCGCAGAGCTCCATCCTCGATGTCAAGAAAAAAAAAAAAATTGTCAAGCTAGGTCGGGTCACTTACAGAGACACCATTCCGCTGCTTTTTTTTATGTCCTTGACTGTCCTGTCTAACATCTGTTGGCGTTTAGCTTTGTTAACAAAACCGGGTTTCGACGGCCTCTTCTAGCGGGTGGTGATTCAGCGACAGAACCCGAGGGCAAAGGGCCTGGCGGGGGTAGCCCCCAGCCGCCGGAAGCAGTCAGTTAACCAGCCAGTCGAGCGTAGGTTATGTGAGTCTAGTCTCTATAGTCGTTAATATTATAATATATAAATGATAAATGGTTTTTTACAGTAACTCAGATACCTTAATTCTTTTTAATTTAGGCTTTGAATTAGAATCATTAGTACTATTATTATTTTCTTCTCGTAATCGTTTATTTTCCATTTGTAATTCTTCTACTTGTTTACGCAAAAGAAGTTCACTCTCTCGTATAGTAGATTCCGCTCTTCTTGCAGAACCTTCACTTGCTTCTAATTGAGAAATTTTAGATCTTAATAGATCATTGATTAATTCCAGTTCCGATATTCTTGTTGATAAAGACTGGGCGCTACTATTAACAGTAGGTACAAGAGTACCTAGAGGAGAGTTATTATTGTTGTAACCATTGTTATTATACATTTGGTTACCACCATTATTACCAGTGGGGATATTTCTTAATGAAGGAATCCTATCTAATTTCACATCGGGTGATCTAGGTCTTAATTGTTCGGTCATTATTTCACCAGTGCCAGAAAATCGAAGTGGCCGAAGAGATAATGCGCCATGATTTGTATTGCTATTGATAGTATTATTTAGATTAAGGCCAGATGATACAGGAGATTGAGGACGCGATTGTGGAGTAAGAATATGTGGACTACCAGCAGGGTTACCAGTATTTTGTGCTTGTACTCCTCCTAATGCTGGTGATGATGAAATCGTTGGACCAGAATTAAATCCTCTAGATGAAGTCGTCGGGGTTGGTAATTGCTGTTGATGAGAGGGTAATGGCTGTGGTATATTTCTAAGAGGTTGCGATTGAGGCTGTTGCTGTTGTTGCCGTAATGGTGGAATATTAACTTCAGAATCAGGACCTGAAAAATGTTTAGGAGAAGCTCTTCCCGATCCTGGAAGAGAAGAATAACCCGACGGTTGCTGTTGTTGTTGCTGTTGTTGTTGTTGCTGTTGTTGTTGTAGTTGTTGTTGTTGTTGCTGTTGCTGTTGTTGTTGTTGAAGAATTCCACCAAGACCATATGGATGTTGTTGAATAGGAATTTGTTGATGGTGAGGCATAAAATGATTATGACTACCATTAACAGGACCTAAGGTGGGACTATTAGGATAAGAAAACATGGTAGATGGTGTAATTGGTTTAGTACGCATATGATGTAATTGTTGTTGCTGCTGTTGATTTTGATTTTGATTTTGATTTTGATTTTGATTTAGATTTTGATTTAGATTTTGATTTTGATTTTGATTACGATAATCATGTGGACTTGATAATGGCATATGATCAATATGATTGATATCATGAAGCATTGCAGGCCTTAAAGGACTGCCATGAATTAATGGACTTCCATGAGTGAGAGGACTACCATGAGGTCCAACATTAGGAGATATAGCAGCAAATGATGGAGAAACCGATGAAAGTGATGGAGAATTTGTTGGCATATGGATCTGGCCTTGTTGATTATTTTTGGTTCTCTTAATAGCAACAGGATTATTTTTCGATCTATTTCTAGATTTTATAACATCAGTTTTAAGTGAAATAGGTCTTCTACGGCCATGAAGTTTAAGAAAGAGACCACACGCATTACACAAAACTTGACCATTTTCATCTCTACGCCAAAGAGGGGTAGTTGATGTATGACAATTCTGACAGACAGTTGAAGCTGCAGAATCTCCTTCACTAGTTTCTCCATCGTTAGATTCTTTGGATTCTTTATTGGAAGAATCTTTACCAGTGTTATCTTTCATGGAAATATCATTTTCATCGGAATTCTTATTAGAATTTTCCTTAGGTGACTTAATTTCTGTAGCCGGCGAAGCCGTTGTTTCTTCAGTGCTCAACATACTACTGATATTAAACTGTCGTTTTCGTTGTTCCAATTTAACTGGAGGAGTAAGCCCAGAGATGCCCCCATCGTTATCTTCTCTCGATAGCAGAAGTGAAGCTGCAATGGTGGGAGTCGAAACTGAAGAAGCCGAAACTGAGGGGACTGACGGTACAGTGGGAGTCGAATCAGTTAAAAGAGCTGAAACTGAAGGACTTGGAAGTGAAGGAGCTGAAACTGACGGG
>JAJMIF010000123.1:46863-63638 GCA_030583505.1 Sugiyamaella castrensis
TGACGGAGCTGAAACTGACGGAGCTGAAACTGAAGGAGCTGAAACTGACGGAGCTGAAACTGACGGAGCTGAAACTGACGGAGCTGAAACTGACGGAGCTGAAACTGACGGAGCTGAAACTGACGGAGCTGAAACTGACGGAGCTGAAACTGACGGAGCTGAAACTGACGGAGCTGAAACTGACGGAGCTGAAACTGACGGAGCTGAAACTGACGGAGCTGAAACTGACGGGGTCGACTGAACTGCAGGAGTTGAATTAGTTAACGGAGCTGATGGTGTTGGACCGGTTGAAGGAGCCAAATAAGCTGAAGCGATCAAATCATTAGAAGGAGCTGAAATAGTAGCCTGAGATGCAGGAGCCAGAGGAGGAGCCAGAGGAGGAGCCTCAGGAGTAAGAGCCAAAGGAGCTGAAGTAACTGAAGTAACCGAAGTAACTGAAGTAACCGAAGAAACCGAAGAAACCGAAGGTGTCGACAGAGTTGATGACTCCTTCTCTATCAGTAATGATGAAGACATTTTTACTTCTTTCTGTACTTCTTCTTGGGTTCTTCGTTCTGAATGACCATTAATGGGTTCAAATGAATTTAACATGTCATGGATATACATGGACTAACCTTATGTCGCCCTTCCAAATAAAAAATAAAATAAAAAAAGAATAAATAAATAAAGCAATAACTAAAATGTCGTCGAATTGAATAAGAATAAAGAAGTTGTTGAAAAAAAAATCCAGATATTCAGTTGTTCTAAGATGTTAAAAACGCAACTTGTTAAAAGACTCGAGATATTCAAGATTCGAAATTCGAAATTCGAAATTCGAAATTCAAGATTCGAAATTCAAGATTCGAAATATTCAATATCTCAGATAGTCGAATCCAAGCTAACTACTATCTAAAGTTGATTTAAAGATAATGTACAAATAAATTCTTATTATTATTCCGTTTCGATTTCCGAGGAAATATTTTATTATGTCCGAGGAAGAGGAAAAAAATATTATTCTGAAAGAAATAAATGTCAAAAAAATTTATTATAAGACAGAAAAGAAGTGTGTGGGAGAAAAGGCAAAAAACAATTATATACTACTAATCTGTTCGATAGTGTAGAACCAAGTTCACACAGTATTAATTCACCGCCAGGTCACACAGAAGCTCGCACACTCAGCGCCAGTCAAATATCACTCGGGATTTTTGTCTATTTTATCCCGTTGGTACCACATCGGCTGTTCACGGCCACCACACAATCAGTCGAAAAATAAAATAAAATAAAATAAAATAAAAAAAAGCCCCACAGAAAAAAAAGGTGATGGATGAACTGGAGATAGCAAAAAAAACCCGATTTGGGTTGAGGGAGATTATTTTGACAGTTTGTATAAACGTGCATATTGCTATAAACGATATACATTACAGTGTTATAAACAATAAAGAATTATTAATGCTAAAACGGTTTGGTAACATTTATTTGTGACTCAGTTTGACATGAAAAAATTTTCTGTGGCTTTCACACGGGTAAATAATTCTTTTAACGAAATTCTGTGGCGCACATTCAGTCATTCAGTTCCAAGGATCAAAGTATGAATTGAATATTCTTTTACCGAAATGGTCCATGGGCTCAAGGATTTTTTTTGCTTTGAACAATTGTCCATCAGACCCGATGTGTAGCTTCTGTCATGGTTAAGATGTTAGTGCAGTGTGTGCAGATCAAATTCCTCATCTCTTTTACTCCTTTGATGTTTTTGATGTTTTTGATGTTTTCGATTAATTGCATTTTTATCTAGTCTATCATACATAATCACAACCAATCTATATTTTAGCTATATCTATCTGTTATATCAATTATTTTAGCCAACTTATGTATTGTCTGCTACTGTTGCTTCTGTCGTTAGTGTCGTTAGAGTCGTTAGTGTCGTTAGTGTCGTTAGTGTCGTTAGTGTCGTTAGTGTAGTTAGTGTCGTTAGTGTCGTTAGTGTCGTTAGTGTCGTTAGTGTCGTTAGTGTCGCTACTGTTGCTAAAGTCGCTACGTAAGATAAAAAAAAAATTAAAAGCTACTGTCGCTACTGTGTAACGTTATAACGTCGTATAATGTTATCATGTTAATCTATCATTCGTCATAATTTTCTTTTTTTTTGATAACTCTGATACTGTATGTATATGTTATCAATAATGTTGTTAATTATCTTACTCAATCAGTTATCATTATCACCTATTTATTCTAAACGGCGCAAGATGAGGGTTCATTTAAGGCGTCATCACCCCCTCACCACGCCGGCGATAATTCCTAATTCCTGACTCACTCAAGCTAGCGAGGTTAGTCATGCGTCAATCAACCGCCAGTCTCTGGCGGCTGGGGGGAAGCCCCTGGAAGCTGGTGTTTTGGTGCCAAATTGGTGGTGGTTCTGTCACGGTCCTTTTTCGAACCTCCTATCGTAGCGAGACCGAGGCATAGGGCACAGTCGCGGGCAGAATTTAGGGGTCTTGAATCTGTTGGGCGTCTTACGATGGGATGACAGAATGATGAGATCCTTGAAGTAGACTATATATTGTATTAGGAAATTTATTACGGAATCAGTTTCCTATTCTGGTTACATTAACCGTTGGCAGTTAACTCTAATTCCCTTGTAAACCCGTCTCCAACTCGGTACAGATGCATAATAATCAGAGTTATCAGAAGCTACCTGTCAACGATAAGTTATCGCCGAGATCGATATGTAATATCTGTCGTAAGTTAATATCGATGAATCACATTTATACATATTGTTACATGTTTAACGATAAGACACTATATCCCGCTCACGTTAGGGCAACATGATCCAATCCAGATATCTTGAAATTTAGCACTTTGTTGTACTTACATTCATACAAAAAATTTATCTCTCAGTCTTCCTCAAAAGGAAGCTATTGCCTATATTTCCAAACTTGGCTTAATGCAACTCGCAATGGGAGCATGAAATTTTCCTCGCCTCGTTTTAGTAATATCGTTCAAAACAAAAAACTCCTACTTCATTACGTAGCGTAAAGAGTTACATTTTGCATTTTCTCGTAAATTTTCTTGCCCTCGATACGAACAGGACAGCTAGCAGGAGTCGCCGGGCTTCACTCCCTTCCCTTAATTGTTACTGTCTCCGGAGGCTAGGGGGCGTAGCCTTGTTATGGTCGAGAAGTTCGAAAAGTTTGAAAAGGGCCGTGAAAGAACCAGAGAGAAACGAGAGAAACCACGTACCCGCCATAACACGGCATTGTTAAGTTAACTTTAACTGCCACTCGACCGTTGCCATGCATCTTTGCCCAATTAGGAAGGTAATCACGGTTGGAATCTGACTCCGATGTGATATGATGATACATCATATATCTGAAACCGGCTGTCACTTTAATGACTCCCCTTCATTTGTTCTTAACTGATTTCGCCCCAAGCCTCGTGGATATCTCTTAACACCAGTTGGCTCGATATTCTGATCTGCTCTGTCTGCAACACCCGGAGCTCTCTCCTGCATATGGGCTTTGTTTATAACTATGGCGCATTTGTGTTCTTTACTGCAGCGGAGCTTCCGTCTATGTCCGCCTGGAAAGTCCTCATGCCGGGAGGTAATCTGGCTCTAACAGTGTGGCGTCGAGGATTGGCTCTAGTTTTGTTCAAGATTTCCATGTCTTCACGTAATAGAGCAATTATCTCCACCTACTGTACCTCGAGCGAAGCGAATGCTATTCCCAGTCGCCAGAGGCATGATTCCCGGGAAATAATAATGGCATTTATCTGGGAGTGAAAGTCAAACATTATCACCTCAAGTGCGATACCTGTTTCTGGGGTTACCTGTGCGTATCCTGAAGATCGTCTCTTGATTAACTTTATATAGCATTTGCTGCATAATCTTATTAAGTTACGATTTAAACCTTACATGTATCCATGTGAGGGTTCTCTTTTGTATAGGAATGTTTGAAAATCAGCTCTTTCAGAAAAAGATTATGAAATGAACTATTGGTTCCCTGTTTGTATATGTTATAGTAGTTGAATGTATGTGTATATATGGATATTTAACATGTAACTATTATTGAAAAGAAAATTTCACTGAGAATTTTAGGTCTGATATATAGACTCTATATTATAATCCTATATATGTGTGGCATCATGGCAAGTATGATGAAAAGAGTTTTACGGAAGTAGAAAATCCAGTAACTCAAACAGACGATTTCGTAGATTTACAATCTAGAGCTCTCCAATGAATGGTATAGGAACATAAAACTTCATAGTTAGAGGTTACACAGTAGAAGATGATATTAGGGTTTACATAAAAAGTTATATTGAGAACGATTTACTTCTGTGTAAGCATTTATGCTCAATTAATTAATTTATTAGTTAACTAAGATAACACTGGACCATTATCACGTGCGTTTCTATATTGCACGTACTGGCGTCGCTCAGATCATAGGATTTTAAGATAAAAAGGACCAAGAGCTGTTAATCACCCTCAGCAACTAGAGGAGTAGCTGAATTCACATCTCTAGAGTAGGAAGGACACTATTCTGTTCTGCCTGCGTTCCAAAGTCCAGAAACTTAGATGATTAGGCAATTTAATAGCAGAAGGTGGCACCAAATGTAAGTTGATCAAATTCTCTCCGTCGATTTGTTTGTGGTCGATTCACAAACAGAGTGGAATCCGGCAAAGCGACGAAGTCGGAATTGTTGAATTCATCAATTTGGAGCCTGGCTGAGCGGTTCGTGTTCCTCATATTAGCAGCTGAATCGATTCTTTCATTGCTAGCGGCCCAGATGGGAGGGATATTATTATGAAAGCCACGGAAGCAAATGGCACGAAGGCGGCACGGTCTGCAACGACTGCCGATGAATATCAGAACGACTGAAACACTTAAACGAATGATATCACTGCCAGAGACAGCATAATAGAGAAAAAGCGAATAGATATAATCATAAACATTGTATGAATTCCATTAAATAAACATTAACCAGACAATAAAACAAACAAAAAAACAGAACAATGAAAACATCACAAAAGTCGGGCCCTCCCAACTGCTCTTTAAATATAATAAAAAAATGGTAAGAACAAGAAATTTATGTAGAAGCGATTATTATTTTGCCGTCACAAATACTTTATATCATTGTTTGAATACTCTTCTTCTTTTCTTTCTTTACAATTCCTGACTAGCACCCTTACTCTTAGTTGTCTTTCTTGGCAACAAATTCTGGTGAATATTAGGCAAAACACCACCTTGAGCAATTGTAACATGACCCAAAAGTTTGTTCAACTCTTCATCATTTCTAATGGCTAATTGCAAATGACGAGGGATAATACGAGTCTTCTTATTATCTCTAGCAGCATTACCAGCTAATTCAAGGATTTCAGCAGCCAAATATTCGAGGACAGCAGCAAGATAGACGGGGGCACCAGCACCAACACGTTGAGCATAATTTCCTTTTCTAAGAAGACGATGAACACGACCAACTGGGAAAGTTAAACCAGCTTTTGAAGAACGGGATTGAGATCCTTTAGCTGATGAAGCAGCTTTACCACCGGATTTACCACCAGACATTATTTATAATATATAAAAATAAGAAGTTAAATTTGATTGGTTATAAAATAATAATGTTAAGATTATTATTTTCTTTGTTATATTTCTTGGTGAATCTTTTTTTCCAATTAGAGCACAGAGAACTGATGATGAAGGGAAACAATTCAAAACTTTTCTTTGATTAAGGGGGAAATCTGGGGCTATTTATATTATGACAAGCGAAAGAGGTTGGGAGAGAGGAAGAAGAGACATTGGGAGTGAAGCAGAAAGAGAGTCAGGTAGACAGGCATTCTGGGAAGTCCCAACTAAATCAAAAAAATCGATAATAGCATATCATAAATCATATATTTTAAATTACCCCAGATAATTTCGTTAATAGAATATAAGATATCACTCACACAATTCATCGCAATCGCATGACACTCCCACTTCACTCCAACCACCTAAAATTGGTGTCTCAATATACAGCAGAGACGCGGGACCTTCTCATACTTCCCCTAACTCCCATTATGCTAGAGATAATCTCTCTATTGATAACATCTTTTCAGTGGCGAATATTTCATCAACAAATATTTTGCCTTTAGAGGACCTGTCAGGTGTCTACAGCCGCCGGAGGCAAGCAAAGGACACTTTGTATGACTTGACCCACCCCCTACGTATGCATGTAATAACATTGTGGCATCATTGTTACGTTCCCTGATATACACATTATATATCGAGGAACGTTATTTCATAACAAAACCCAACAAACGCGTCCTGCCTAGCATTGGTGTCACAGTGCGACTGTCACTGCCTCAGCCGTCGGAGGCGAAAAAACAGGACGTGCTTCATGTTGGTAGAGTGATATATGCAGTTATGCGGCTGAGCGATGATAGAGATAAAATGTTCTCTGATATACACGGGGAATATCAGGGAATGATATGGATCGACTGGGGGTAACAGTCAGACTTTGACAAATGCTGGAACAAATGGTGAATAGGCAATATTACGAACGTGTAAATAGCCAAATGAAAGTTTAGGAAATCAATAGATCAATAGAATCAATAGAATCAATAGAATCAATAGAATCAATAAATCAATAGAATCAATAAATCAATAGAATCAATAGAATCAATAGAATCAATAGAATCAATAGAATCAATAGAATCAATAGATCAATAGATCAATAGACATAGATCAATAGATATAGATCAATAAATCAATAGAATTAAATTGTACAGGTCAGTACCGTCAACATTCAATCCCTTGCGATGATGATCCCGCTAATGATAAGCAGCTGATTTATCCTATCCTGGAATTTGGTGTTTGGCTGCTGATTGAGAGAGGGTTTAAGCTTGGCTGAGAATGTCTGGGAAGTTGGGAGGAATGTACCAATCCACCCAAACCCCTCTATCCCTTTTCCTCTCATCAACTCTCTGATTTTGATCCTGATTCCTCCCAACTGCCTCTCTCCAAATATAAATACCCAGGTTATCCCTTCATAACTTGATTTTGAACTTGTTCTGTTTCATTATCTCTATTGACTGTACAAAATCGGGAAAAAAGTTCACATAAAAATCAGAACAAAAACTTAATTAACTATTAACAACATAATTTCATAATGGGTCCTAAAGCTGCTGAAAAGAAACCTGCCACTGCCTCAAAGGCTCCTGCTGGAAAAGCTCCTGCTGAAAAGAAAGAAGCTGGAAAGAAGACTGCTGCTTCAACTGGTGAGAAGAAGAAACGTACTAAAGGTAGAAAGGAAACTTATTCTTCTTATATTTACAAGGTTCTTAAACAAACTCATCCTGATACCGGTATTTCTACTCGTGCTATGTCAATTATGAATTCTTTTGTTAATGATATTTTTGAACGGGTTGCCACTGAAGCTTCTAAATTAGCTGCTTATAATAAGAAGAGTACTATTGCTTCACGTGAAATTCAAACTGCTGTTAGATTGATTCTTCCTGGTGAATTGGCTAAACATGCTGTTTCAGAAGGTACCAGAGCTGTTACTAAGTATACTTCATCTTAAGCAATGTAATATATGGATTTGTGTACTTGAGTTGATGAAAGTTCGAGCTTTTTTATTTAATCTTTTTTTTTGCACCTGATATAGGTGAGCCCAAAGGTTATATATGTTATTATTATTTCTTATTTGGGTTTGTTAATGTCTTTGCTTCGTTTCTTGTTTGTTATGGTTTATGGGTATAAATGAATACATCCTTTCATTGTATAATTTGTTTATTTCTTAGTCCTCCGTTGTCTCTGGCATTGGTTGTTCCCGATTTCGTTCTCTGCTGTAGAGTTTTCTGGTGTCTGTTTCTCATGGTTGGGGCTCTGTCCTGTTGCTCGTTCTCTGTCCACTAGCGCGAGACGACAGGATCAATTGAGTGGATCTAAATTGAGCGGATCCAGAATGCGAGTGTTGTAACACATTAAGCGGTTTCCCGCGCTGTGTGAGTAATGGGGTCTGCTGGCATAGCCAGTGCAAGACTTCTGGCATAGCGTGAACAGCAGGGTCTGGGGGGGCATCGGAAGCGGCCAGCGGTCAGTTCGAATAATGGGGTATGGGACGGTGTCGGAGGCTAATGCGACAGAAACTAGGCAGGTTTCATCAAGAATATATCTATTTGACTGTCACCAAAGTCTGCCAGCTATTACGACGCGAATCTCGTGAAGATGACGAGAGATTATGCGGCAATATTATGTAAGTATTTAGATATTGTGAGACGTTAACAGGGTTAACGTTAACGTTAGCATTAATAATCCATGCATGCATGATGATGTAAGCGTGTGAGTCACGTGTAAATCACGTGAATCTACGGCGTAAAATTAGTCCGTTATTCGTTCGAATAATCCCTATCAGCCAGGAGCTATCGGGTATTTTTTGAATAATTTAAAAATCGTATGAGGCAAGGTTTTATCTTTGATTTAAAATAAATAGGTTAGTAATGTTTATGCCATAGTTTTTATTTTTTTCAATTTGTTCGAATATGCTAGCCATATTGCATGTATACATCTCGGCATATACGACCGTAAACGAATTTAATACACAAAAATATAACTTAGAATATACGAGAACTATAAAAAAATGATCAGAGGATAATATACTCAATTTAAAATATAACGAACCGAACCAGTTACTTGCTATTGAGGGGTTTAGAGTCTGTTCCTATAACCAGATCATAACCATGCTTTAATCGAGTATTAGACTCAGTTATTGTCTTGATATCATTCTTTAATCGAGCTTTTTCAAAAAACTTCCATATAAAAAACCAAATCACTATAACGCGATCGAAAGCAAAACAATGGAGCAAGTCGAAGATATCTTATTCTTTAAACAGAGTGGTAAGAATTATTACTATATCGCATTGATTAGTGAGATGCTCTGCCATTTCATTCTTTAAACGGATACCACGATACTGTGTCCTATCTGAAATATTTACACACTTTCAACCTCGACCTTCCTATCCGTGCAACTCTCGAAGCTATCACGTAGTTATCAGAACTCTTACAAAGTTCATATATATATATATATCATGTCAAGAAGGAAATCTTGTAAGTAGTATCGCGTAAATCAATGATTCAGCGGGTTAACTTATTACTGGCTTCTGTGAGGAAGTAGCGGACAGTAGGAGAAGATAATTCGCCGTCGGAAGCAGCTCCCGGACAGTAGTAGCTAGCTCCACCCCCCCCCCCCAGAGGTAGACAAGGGCCCACTACAAGATCTATAGGCCTCAGTGCCCAAACTGAGATCGCTCACTCAATACGAATCCAATTATTGTTTAATACTAACATACTAGCAACACGTAGACGGAGCTCAGTAAAACATGAACCTGCATCCGATGAACAAACAAGTCCTGCAGAAACAGAGATAAAAGATGAAATGGAGGATTATAACCAAGAAGAAGGCGATGATCATGATATGATAGATGCAGACGGCGATGGAGAAGAAGAAGGAGAAGAAGGAGAAGAAGGAGAAGAAGGAGAAGAAGGAGAAGAAGGAGAAGAAGGAGGAGAAGGAGAAGAAGGAGAAGAAGGAGAAGAGGGAGAAGAGAGAGAAGAAGGAGAAGAGGGAGAAGAAGAAGAGGGAGAAGAAGAAGAAGAAGAAGGAGAACACCCAGATGGAGGTGAAGGAGAAGACGGAGGAGAAGGAGATGACGGAGATAGAGAAGAAGGAAATGACGGAGATGGAGAAGAAGGTCAGGACGATGGAACTGGTTCTATTATTCGGTTTTCTGTAAAAAGAGGTCGACGTGGAAGACCTCCTGGAAGTAGAAACAAGATGTCCCGTCTCGATGGTGGTGAGAAAGTTGGTAGTGGCAGCAATGAGTCACCCACAACTCCTCGGAAAGGGACAGGAGTCAGCGGAAGAGGACGTGGCGGAATTAGTCGTGGTCGTGGCGGAGGTAGAGGTGGTAGGGGTAGAGGTGGCACTATACATGTAAATCCTCGTCCTGTAGATGAAAATGGCCAACCTCTTGAAATCGAAAATGACGAGGTAGTATTAGACGACGATACTGACGGAGAGAAGAAAATAAACAAACTCGGTCAATTGCAAGGTGGTAGACAATTTCGAGTACGAACGTTTACAGTTCTCGGACGGGGTGATAGACTTTATATGCTTTCAACCGAACCAGCTCGATGTATGGGATTTCGAGATTCATATCTTTTATTCCAGAAACATAGGAAATTATGTAAAGTCGTCATCAGTGACAAGGAAAAATATGATTTGATTGAACGGAATCTAATTCCTCATTCATACAAAGGTAGATCAATTGGTCTAGTTACTGCACGATCAATATTTCGTGAATTCGGTGCCAAAATTATTATAGGTGGGAAATATATAACTGATGATTATTATGAGCAAGCTTCTAGAGACGCGGGGCTTGTTGAGGGTCAAGTGGCAGATGTAGAGGATAAACTTGGGGGGGATACTGGTACATATAATAAGAACCAATATGTGGCATGGCACGGTGCTTCCCAAGTATATCATCAAGCGCAGGCTAGTGCTATTCCTACGGGTGGTAGAGAAATGATGGGTTTTAAAGATGCTTCCCTGGCTCCTGGTTCTAAGCGAGGTAAAAAAATGGTAACTGACGAGAATTGGATGTTCGAGCACGCATTATCTGCCAGTCAATATAATCATTCACTTCTTGAGAGTCGCTTAAAAAGTTGGAATAATGGTGGGGTATATGAACCTCATACTGGCGTTCCATTTTATCCTAAAGCTTCTCAACCTACTCATGTAGCCTGGAAGAGGGTTAGAGACGATGCTGTTGGTTCGCGTAAAGTGATAATAGATACAGTTCTGACAATGCCGAATTCGACTATACGTACTGGTTTGAAAGACGTTGATCCATCAATATTTGAAGGTGTTAGTGATGAGATCAAATCGGCTATTCTATGCCAACAACAGTATGAAAGGCAATGGGAACAACTTGTGTGAACGTATTTAAGAATAATGGAGGAATGATTTTAGTTACAAATAGTTAGACGAGATCAAATCGGCTATTCTGTGCCAATAACAGTATGAAAGGCAGTGGGAACAACTTGTGTAAACGTATTTAAGAATAATGGAGGAATGATTTTATTTGCAAATAGTTAGACGAGATCAAATCGGCTATTCTGTGCCAACAAAAGTATGAAAGGCAATGGGAACAACATGTGTAAACGTGTTTAAGAATAATGGAGGAATGATTTTATTTGCAAATAGACAGACCTCGGCTGTGCCTCTGGCGGCCACTGCCCTTATTGCTCCAGGTGATGCTTTTGCTCAGGTTCTGTGAAAGGGAATCGAGAGCAAAGGGCCTGAGGCTACAAATTGTGGATCGGGGGGACAGACCTCGTCGTGACTCCGGCGGCCTGTCGCTATTGCTCCTGTACAGTAACTGCGGTTTTCTAAACTCAGGAGCAAATCGAGAGCGAATCGAGAGCACCCCAACCAGTGCAGCCACTGTGGAATCATGATAATATTATATAAATATATTTGTACAAGCCAAAAAAATATGCTATATATACAAAGTTTATTAACTGAGATATATCAATCCAGAGTTGTTCTGGTGATATCAATAGTGGTTTCCCAACGACTCAATTCATCTTCACCCATAGTGGTTCTAATTATCGCAGAAGCTCGTTCACGAAGGCGACGTTCATCATCATCAGTTCCTGACATGACTATCTTCATACTTGCTAACCAAAGTTCATGATGAACCTGCCACAGACTAATATCAGACACAGACTGAACTAATGGATCCTGACGAATCTGTTCGTCGATATCTTCAATTGGATCAGCACCCGAATAACTCATAATAAGCATACCAGCAAGAGTTTTAGAATGGAGCCAACCTACATAACACATAGAACCTGCGATTAAAGGAGTCAATAACGCATCTACAAAAACATAGCCTGATGAACCTAACAACGGAAATAGTAAAATTGCTATGGAGAAAGTTAAAGTCATTAGATGGGACGGATTAGATAAAATAGAAGGCATCCAAGCAACAATAGAAGCAGTGGCAATTCCAACATTACGATCCATAGCTCTACTTATGCGAGAATGATTATCAAGTCCTACAGCAGACACAACAGTGGCGAGAATTCCTAGCATCACCCGAAACACTATAGAGGCCCAATTTAATGCTTCTTCATTCAAGTCTTCCAAATTTACACCACCACCATGACTATGAACAGCTCTACCATGTTCATGAGCATGGCCATGAAACGATGATGATGATGATGATGACGAATATATTGACTGGACTAATTCCTGAACAACATGTGACATTATATCTCCGCCCATAAAAATTAAAAATACAGACAACGCAAACCCAGCTAAAACTTCTATTCTTTCTAAACCAAATGGATGATGGATACTACTTTGTTTCCAAACATCAAAATTTCCTAATATATCTACAGCAGCACAAAGAGTAGCACCCATAGCATCATATAATAATAAATGAGCTAATGCTGACAATGCAGTAAATGGAACATTACAGTTATAGACTAGAAGAGCGGCAAATATGTGACAAGCACACCAGCCTAATCGAATCCGTTGTTCCTTTGAGATACTTTGTCTCCATTCCATGAAGTTAGGGATTGGTAAAGAGGCAGGAATAGCTAAAGGAGCTCGAGGTGGAGGCTCTTGGAAGAAATTTATCGATACTGAAGAATGTTTATATCTATGACCACGTCTCTGATTTGGTTTTGCTAGTCCTGGAGTGGCTGCAACTGATGGAGAGGGTGGAAGAGCAGTTTTAGATTCAAAGCCGAATGGTTGTTGCTTAGGAGGAGATAGACTTCTAGGTATTATAAATCTAGTATCCATTGTAGGAGAAGTATTACCAGATGGGAATTGCTGTTGTTGATGATTAAAAGGGGTTGGAGAAGATCTCCTGGATATAGGATTTGGTGGCGGTAGAAGAGGATAAATATTGTTGTTAACACTATCACATCCATCACCATGCCAGCTAGATCGGTTTGAAGACATTGGAGAAGGAGATCGTAGAGATGATTGAGGAGATGGTGAAATATAGCCACTTCCACCCCCATCAGCCATAAGATCCGATAAGGAAGGTGGAAGTCTTAATAATGGAGCATTTGTAGTAGGTAATAGTGTCGTCGGTTTTGGTGGGGATATGTTTATACCTGAAGATGTTGATCGATGTTTATATGAAGGGGACGGTGATGAGGTTGAGGGCGGGGACGAAGCGATGGGACCTGAAATAGAAGGCAGTATTCCAAGTGTTGGCGCTGGCATCAGTGGAGCTCTATCATCCAGCATCTCACACAAACAGATGAAAGGTTACTTGATCTGGTAAGAATAGCTCTTCACTCTACTAGCATTAAGTCGAATAACCAATCAGGTAGGTAGTGAAGTCAACCACTATTTCACCAGTATACTCAAATTAAAAAAAAACACAATCCACCTCCTTTAGTAAATCAATGATCAAAAATGACTAAAAGTTGACAACTTAAGCGCAACAGCTGGAGTTGGACTCTGCGAATAAAACTAAAATCTCTATTTAATTGATTACAAACTTGATTAGTTTATTTTCCAAAACGAAAGTCCTGGTGATCGTACGTTTACCGATTTGTTTTTATCAGATTGGAACCTAGGAGAAATGGAAATTTAGAGTTTCTGTCCAAGCAAGTATGTTTCTCGGCAGTTATACAAATCACACTTTGAAAAAGAATTAATCAACTAATATCAATATCTCAAGATACTAAAAGATAGAATAAGAAAATGAAACTCACAGAGAAAAAAAAGTTAAAAAATGTCAAAAGGAGAAGGACTGTCTCTGAACCGATTCATCGTGGAGGTGCTCCAGTATGTGCGGCTTGAGGTTTATGCCTATTCGACGCATAAATATCTGATTTTGATTCACCCCGGTCGAGAATTGCTCCGGCGGCCAGACCCTAGCTCTCGCAGTTTGAGAGAGACAGATCTTTGACTTGAAACTTCGCAGAGCTCGAGAATGGCCCATAAATGGCCCACCGAAGAAGGCGCTGGAGCCTCGATTACCTCCGGTCGCTGGGGAAAAGCCTAAGAACCTAGTTCTCGCACTTGGCGACCAGGACGCCTGACTTTACGCTGGGAATGGCAATGAATAAATATCCGATTTTGATATAAACCATAATCGAGAAATCACGGTATTTCTATATAAAACACTTAACTCCTTGATATCAACTAGAAAAAAAAAAAATGGAAAAAAAAAATGAAAAAAACAAAAATTGGAGTTATATAGTTGCTAATTTAGATTAAATATTTGCATTTGTTCGAGCCCTTGATTTCGTCAAATAAAGTTTGCCCCCCAGACTCCCTTGGGTTGTGCGTAACTAACTACTTTAATCTCATTTGTTACATCTGCAAGGTTGTTTGATAAGTTAACTACTGTAACTGCCTGCGTTCTGTTGAAATAAATCTATCTCGCAGCCCCTGACTAGCTCAGAATATATTTGTACGATGCCGATCTGAACTTCTAAATTTGGTGTGGTTATAACACGCTGATATTGACAGATTAGGAGAGGCTACTAATACCGGATCGATGATCAAAGAAGGTATTGTGAGGTGGTATTGATTAAAAATATGCCCACAAATCTACTCTCAATTCCTATTAAGGACTGAGGTTGACTAACTGAACCATTCCGGAGACAGTAATTATTGTGATAAACTAAGGACCTTGAGCTTGTCTTCCAGCACGCTCCAACCCCTGCAGCTAAAAACAAGACTTGCTGCAGGACCACAGATGGAGGATCCGATAAACACAATTTTTTAGCCGTACAATTTAGATAATATGGGTAAGGTTACTATACTGAAAAGGGTGAAAGTTTGTTGAGAGTCAGAGTCATAAATGACATTTCAACTCATCTAGAAGCTTTGATTTATCCGGATGTTTTTCTGATTCCTCCGGATATTTTTGTGATCATCTGGCTTTCTTTCTTATTCCTCCATATCTGTTTATGATTCTCTGGATCTTTCTCCCGATCTTTCTCCCGATCTTTCTCCCGACCTGTTTGTGATATCTGTGGCTCTCGTTCTATCACTAAATCTCTCAAAATGTCAGATCCAAAAGTTAATTTGACTCCACAACTCAAAAAATTACTTCAAAAACCTTGTACTCTTACTCCTGAAGATGTTGTAGATGCTCTCGATGTAATGATTGCTGGTGATGCCGACGATATTCAAATAGCAGCATTTTTGACTGCTCTAAGAATTACTGGATTAGATCATTCAGCAGATTTCATTGCTGCTACTGCAACTAGAATTTTTAGTGAATCACATCTTTTAGATATCAAAGCTTTAAATAATTATGAGGAAGGTTATGTTGATATTGTAGGAACTGGTGGAGATGGTAAAAATACTTTTAATGTTTCTACTACTGCAGCAATTGTGGCCGCTGGTATAGGATTAAATATTTGTAAACATGGAGGAAAAGCATCTACTTCTGCCTCAGGAGCAGGAGATTTATTAAGACATTTAGGAGTTAACATGGAAAATGTTACTAATTTAACTGCTCCTAAAGTTTTAAATCAATCGAAATATTGTTTCTTATATGCACCAGTATTTCATCCTATGATGGCATCATTAGCACCATTAAGGAAAACTTTAGGTATTCCTACTATTTTTAATATCATGGGTCCACTTATAAATCCTGCTCCATTAAAAGCTAGAATAATTGGTGTTTATGCTGAACCTTTAGGAAGAGTTTTTGCTGAAGCAGTATTAAAAATGAATATTGCTGCTGGCAGACCTAATGCTCCAGCATTAATTGTTTGGGGTATTGAAGGATTAGATGAGATTTCTATTGATGGTCCTACTAAAGTATGGGAATTAAAAAATCAACAAATCAAAGAATATTATCTTACGCCAAAGGGAGATTTTGGTGTATCAAGTCATCCATTAAGTGAAGTTACTTCAGGTAGTCCTGAACAGAATGCTGAAGTGGTTAAAAAATTATTAAATAATGAATTACCTGAAAATGATCCAATTCTTGATTATGTTTTGATTAATACTGCTGCTTTAGCTGTTATAGAAGGTACTGCACGAGATTGGAAACATGGTGTTGAACTTGCTAGGGAAAGTATTCGATCAGGGAAGGCTAAACGAGCACTTGAAAAATTTGTTTCTCTTTCTAATAGTGTTAGTGCTGATTGATGGTGGTTGATGATGATATCGATCAGATTCGATCTTGTGCAATGTAAAACAATAATATGTCAATTTCTCAAGATCACTTTTAATCACTGTTTGCTCATCTCCCTCACCTGGCTGGCTATATGTTCAGACTCTCGTCTCCCAGATCGGAGCTCTGCCCTACAATAGACGGGTATCGATCCGAAGAGATAGGGACCATAGGGACCGGGATATAGCGCCGTACCTTGCCTTACGCCGCATTCCCCATTCGGATATACGCCTGTATATATGAAAATAAATAAATTATTTATAGAATCTAACTAATAAAAATGAAATAATCCCTGCTTTTAAGAAGTTAATATCAATATAATCAATTATTGTACTTCACACAAATATTTATTTCTGAAAAAATGAATCAGGAACCCCTTTTTCCCCACCCCCAATGATAATAATAATAATAATAATAATAATAAATTGGTACCTAGGAATCCTAGCCACGGCTAAGCAGAGCATTGCTAAGCTTAGCCGGACTGTTGGGCCGTATTACATAGTTCTACATGATTCTGTACAGTGGAGTATTTCATAATGGGTTGGTGGTTTCACTACTACAATTTGTCTGCCCAATTAATGAGGGGCCAGTTGCC